>JBBBDQ010000201.1:4355000-4382500 GCA_037127315.1 Ascarosepion bandense | reverse complement strand
TTTTCTTCTCTTCCTCCTCGTCCTCCTCCGTTTCTTTCTTCACCTCCTCCTCGTCCTCCTCCGTTCCTTTTCTTCACCTCCTCCTCGTCCTCCTCCGTTCCTTTCTTCACCTCCTCCTCGTCCTCCTCCGTTCTTTTCTTCACCTCCTCCTCGTCCTCCTCCGTTTCTTTCTTCACCTCCTCCTCGTCCTCCTCCGTTCTTTTCTTCACCTCCTCCTCGTCCTCCTCCGTTCTTTTCTTCTCTTCCTCCTCGTCCTCCTCCGTTCCTTTCTTCACCTCCTCCTCGTCCTCCTCCGTTCCTTTCTTCACCTCCTCCTCGTCCTCCTCCGTTCCTTTTCTTCACCTCCTCCTCGTCCTCCTCCGTTCTTTTCTTCCACCTCCTCCTCGTCCTTTTCCTCCGTTCTTTTCTTCACCTCCTCCTCGTCCTCCTCCGTTTCTTTTCTTCACCTCCTCGTCGTCCTCCTCCGTTCTTTTCTTCGCCTCCTCCTCGTCCTCCTCCGTTCTTTTCTTCCCTTCCCCCTCCTCCGTCCTTTCCTTCCGTTCCTTTCTTCACCCCCTCCTCCGTTCCTTTCTTCACCCCCTCCTCGTCCTCTCTCTCTAACGTCTCTCTCTCTCTCAACGTCTGTCACTTTCTCTCTTTCTCTCTCTCTCAACGTCTGTCACTTTCTCTCTTTCTCTCTCTCTCAACGTCTGTCACTTTCACTCTTTCTCTCTCTCTCAACGTCTGTCACTTTCTCTCTTTCTCTCTCTCTCAACGTCTGTCACTTTCTCTCTTTCTCAACGTCTGTCACTTTCTCTCTTTCTCAACGTCTGTCACTTTCTCTTCTTCAACGTCTGTCACTTTCTCTCTTTCTCAACGTCTGTCACTTTCTCTCTTTCTCAACGTCTGTCACTTTCTCTCTTTCTCAACGTCTGTCACTTTCTCTCTTTCTCAACGTCTGTCACTTTCTCTCTTTCTCAACGTCTGTTACTTTCTCTCTTTCTCAACGTCTGTCACTTTCTCTTTCTCAACGTCTGTCACTTTCTCTCTCTCTTTCTCAACGTCTGTCACTTTCTCTCTTTCTCAACGTCTGTCACTTTCTCTCTTTCTCAACGTCTGTCACTTTCTCTCTTTCTCAACGTCTGTCACTTTCTCTCTTTCTCAACGTCTGTCACTTTCTCTCTTTCTCAACGTCTGTCACTTTCTCTTTCTCTCAACGTCTGTCACTTTCTCTCTTTCTCAACGTCTGTCACTTTCTCTCTTTCAACGTCTGTCACTTTCTCTTTCTCAACGTCTGTCACTTTCTCTCTTTCTCTCTCTCTCTCTCTACGTCTGTCATTTTCTCTCTCTACGTCTGTCATTTTCTCTCTTTCTCTCTACGTCTGTCACTTTCTCTACGTCTGTCACTTTCTTACGTCTGTCACTTTCTCTACGTCTGTCACTTTCTCTCTCTCGCTACGTCTGTCACTCTCTCTTTCTCTCTCTCTCTCGCTACGTCTGTCACTCTCTCTTTCTCTCTTTCTCTCTCTCTCTCTCTCTCTCTCTCTCTCTCGCTACGTCTGTCACTTTCTCTCTTTCTCTCTCTCTCTCTCTCTCTCTCTCTCGCTACGTCTGTCACTTTCTCTTTCTCTCTCTCTCTCTCTCTCGCTACGTCTGTCACTTTCTCTCTTTCTCTCTCTCTCTCTCGCTACGTCTGTCACTTTCTCTTTCTCTCTCTCTCTCTCTCTCTCTCTCTCGCTACGTCTGTCACTTTCTCTCTTTCTCTCTCTCTCTCTCTCTCTCTCGCTACGTCTGTCACTTTCTCTCTTTCTCTCTCTCTCTCTCTCTCTCTCGCTACGTCTGTGACTTTCTCTCTCTCTCTCTCTCTCTCGCTACGTCTGTGACTTTCTCTCTCTCTCTCTCTCTCGCTACGTCTGTGACTTTCTCTCTCTCTCTCTCGCTACGTCTGTCACTTTCTCTCTTTCTCTCTCTCTCTCTCTCTCGCTACGTCTGTCACTTTCTCTCTTTCTCTCTCTCTCTCTCTCTCTCTCTCTCGCTACGTCTGTCACTTTCTCTCTTTCTCTCTCTCTCTCTCTCTCTCTCGCTGTCTGTCACTTTCTCTCTTTCTCTCTCTCTCTCTCTCTCTCTCGCTACGTCTGTCACTTTCTCTCTCTCTCTCTCGCTACGTCTGTCTCTCTCTCTCTCTCTCTCTCTCTCTCGCTACGTCTGTCACTTCTCTCTTTCTCTCTCTCTCGCTACGTCTGTCACTTTCTCTCTTTCTCTCTCTCTCTCTCTCTCTCTCTCGCTACGTCTGTCACTTTCTCTCTTTCTCTCTCTCTCTCTCTCTCGCTACGTCTGTCACTTTCACTCTTTCTCTCTCTCTCTCTCTCTCTCTCTCGCTACGTCTGTCACTTTCTCTCTTTCTCTCTCTCTCTCTCTCTCTCTCGCTACGTCTGTCTTTCTTTCTCTTTCTCTCTCTCTCTCTCTCTGCTACGTCTGTCACTTTCTCTCTTTCTCTCTCTCTCTCTCTCGCTACGTCTGTCACTTTCTCTCTTTCTCTCTCTCTCTCTCTCTCGCTACGTCTGTCACTTTCTCTCTTTCTCTCTCTCTCTCTCTCTCGCTACGTCTGTCACTTTCTCTCTTTCTCTCTCTCTCTCTCTCGCTACGTCTGTCACTTTCTCTCTTTCTCTCTCTCTCTCTCTCTCGCTACGTCTGTCACTTTCTCTCTTTCTCTCTCTCTCTCTCTCGCTACGTCTGTCACTTTCTCTCTTTCTCTCTCTCTCTCTCTCTCTCGCTACGTCTGTCACTTTCCATGTCTATCACTTTCTCTCTGTCTTTGACTCCACGCATCCTTACATTTATCACCTCGCCTATATTTTCTTTTCTTTTCTGCCTTTCTTCGCTTGTCAATGTTTTATTTTCTGTACACCTTGCATTAACCTGACTTCTTGGTCGTTAACTCTTGTAATCTTCTCACTTTATTTTGACTTCATTTCCCCCCCCCACACACACACACACAAACACACACACTTTGCCACTCTTCGCTTTGCATCTTTATTTCTGCGTTTTTATTTTTTCCCCCGAACGTAAAACATCATGGAAACTCTTCTGGTTTCAATTTTCAAAATTTCAAAAAGCAACAATCTAAAACGGGAAACAGCGCGCATGAAAAATAAATGAAGTCAACCAAATGAAAAACGCGAGAATGAAGTTAAAATAAATAAGAATAATAAAAGTTTTAAAAAGACAGAAAACGAAATGAAAACGAGGCTGCCATGAGAATAGAGAAGGCAGTGGGGGTAGAAGCGAAAAAGAGGCTGTAACAGAAATATTAAGAAACTTAAAGAATCCACTAAAAAATTATCAAAGTGGAGAGAAAAATGAAAGAGACAGAAATGGTTTAATAGTGAGTAAAGTCAATAAATAAAGTGTGCAGCATTGCACAGCAGTAAAAAGGTGTGAGCATGTCGGTAGATGCGTTCAGTGTGCATTTCAATATACGCTTTTAGGCTATTGTCGAGGGTAGGCGGGGACACTGACGTGTGTCTCAGTGTGCGTATATTTGTGTTCCGGCGCATATAGTTAGGACACACATATGTGCACAAGACTCCACTTGTCGAAAATAAAATAATGAATAAACTCAGGATGGTTGAATATTATAGAAAACCAAGAAGCGGACGTGTGAAGAATACTGACGAGATAGAAACCGTTCGTGGAACAAGAAGAGAATAGATTTTTGGATTAAAAAAAAATCGAATTTGAAGTTACATGAACGTAAAATGAAATAAAAGTTGCAATGCAAATTTTTAAAATGAAATTAAGGAAAAACAAAAAAATAATAAACAATCGTCACCATCATGATCATCACTGGGTCGTGGTCGTAGAGGTCGCAGCACAGGTAATAACCTGACCAGTTCACCTCACATAATTGGGTTGAAAGCTACAGTTATCTATTCAAGCTTAAGATGTCGTGACCAATAAGACCTGACGGATCCCATCCGTCTGAAGGTCAAAGCACATTCGATGTCGTGACCAATAAGACCTGACGGATCCCATCCGTCTGAAGGTCAAAGCACATTCGATGTCTTTTAATTTGAAGGCACCTCTTCATCGCTGAAACGTGGCCCTTAAATTTCATCGGGAGAACCGGTATCAAAACAGCTGTCTATTAGAAATCGCTTCCATAAGACAACTGCTCGCTAGACACTTGCTACCATTAAGAAAAAGTTCAACTTTGGGTGTATATAGGGGATATTTCCCGGCGGTAGGTTGCTATTCTGGAGGGAAGAGATGTTTTGCGTGTAAGTGAATGCAACGAATTCAATTGGAATTCGAACTCAGTTCTCGGATTTCTCGTTCCGAGCCAATATCGACTGCACCGCAACTCACATCCATTCCGGGTCTTTCATGATAAAACAAAATACGTGACAAATTAAGTTGGGAAAGCAAGAGTTGGTACAGCGATATAAGACGAAAGAACTAGACATTTATTTTAAGTCTACAGAATGCTTAGTGGCAAACAGGTAAATTTTAGTTTTGTTTCCCGAAGGCCTTTACCCCGTCAAAACTTTCTAAGACATCCTTAATTCCGTGCAAATGGACATGCTGAACTCAAATCGATAATTTTTTATTGAGGAAACCTACCTTTCTTTCATGGTATCGACCATAAATACATCGGACTATATCTCACCCCTTACTACCGTTGTCATC
This sequence comes from Ascarosepion bandense, assembly GCA_037127315.1. Classification (NCBI taxonomy): domain Eukaryota; kingdom Metazoa; phylum Mollusca; class Cephalopoda; order Sepiida; family Sepiidae; genus Ascarosepion; species Ascarosepion bandense. Next base: position 4,377,832 of record JBBBDQ010000201.1, on the reverse strand, counting down.
TCTGATTCACCGCTGAATGAATTGAAGCGTAGGTTTATTTTTTTTCGGTCGATTTTTTCCATTTGAGCAATTACTCCGCGAATTGTTCGGTTTTGGAACTCATTTTGCGCGTAGGGATTGAGAAAAGGACGAAAAATCGTAAAACTACGCGTGAATTCAATCACCAGTGAATAACATCTGTGAACCGTGGTTACAGTGTGAGATAAACAGCGACAAGAAGTTCCATATTTTTCTACTCGATAAAATGAAAAAAAGGTATGTTTCTTCAAATTACCGATTTGAGTTCAGCATATCCATTTGCACGGAAATAGGGGTGTTTTTGAAAGATTTGAAGGGGTAAAGGCCTTCGGGGAACAAAACAAAAATTTACAGGCAAGCAAACGTGGAGAGTTAAGATCCATCGGGAATATCATAATGAAACCATATCGGAAATCCTATCTGGATGGTGGATTAACTAATGACGGACAGGGTAACTTAGAAATTCGAACTCTCTTCATATTAGCAAGATATATGTCTCGAAAGAGACATCACTGATTGGGCAGAAGATTATCCCGTAGTAGGTTGCCATTGCTTTCTGCGGTAGACTGGTTGTCATCCAAGGCTATAGAACCCAATCTGTTCTGTTATTTAACCCATAACTGGAAGTAAGAGACGGATTAATACCTTTCCCAAAGGTATTTGCGCGGAAGTGAATGAAATGAATTCAACTGGAATTCGAACTCGGCTCCTCGGTTTCTCGTTCCGAGCCGATATCCACCGCACCACAACGCACATCCCCAAGAAAGGGACTTAGTTTGGTAACTTATAATGGCGAAAGGTTTTGCAGAAATTAATAATCTCAAGATAATAAGGAGGCAAAAGATGAAGGAAGCAACGAATACAAGAAGTTGTGGAGAGCTATTTTCACCTAGGTTCCGAAGTACCACCGAATTTAGAAAGATCAACTCTGTTGATGTTTATCGCGGTGCCCTTGTTTTTCTTTCCTCTCGTTTCTTTTTCTTCCCTCTCGTTTCTTTTTTCTTTTTTAAATAATTTCACTCAAATCAAGTCGAAACTGTTACACTGAGATAAAAGACTGGGTACAGGGGTAATTAAAGAAAGGATAAAAGATTAATGGGATCCAAGATGACAAATGACATTGCACTTGAAATTTTGGAGATATCAGGGTACCAAAGAAACGGAAACGGTATTTCACTGGCGGGAAGTGCGAGAAAAGAAGCTGTTGGAGTAGAAGTGCTGATTACATATAACTATTTCAATAGTAAAAGCGTGGGACTTAGATGAAAATCTAGTAACACGCTCAAATTCACGTGGGTAGGGCACCATGGGGGGGGGGGGGAAGCTTGTCAGAGCAGTTGCTATGAAAATATTTGTAAAAAAAAATTTTAAAAAAATGCATAAGCCATATCTCATCTTTGAGAAAGTGACTGAAGTCAAGATGCAAAATCAAGGTCGATGACATTGCATTATCCTTTTTTTGGATTTTCTCGAGAACCTTGAGATGAATTGGAGGAGAAACAGACTAGTTATTGCAACATTATTCAATACCCGGACGAATGGTAGATTCATGCAAGATGGATTCTGAGCAGATGAAAATTTCCAGGACTGAACAGACCCAGCTTTCTTAGCAGTAGATGCAGCAATATAAATTCTTAAACCTTTTCTCGTGTATACGCTGCAAATACAGGGTGTCCAAAAATGTATACACTTTCTTCTTCTATGTGCCTTGTCCCTTCAGGAAGTAGGCGATCATGGCCTCCCACTTTTTCCTATCACTGATGGCACTGAGCACGTCTTTTCCTGTTACACCATGCAATCCTCGTTCCGTTATCCACCTGATAAGGTCCTTCAAATATGTTATCCTCTGCTTTCCCCTGTCTCTTTTTCCCTCTATCTGGCCTGTTAGTATCAGATTCTCCAAGCCCTCCTTCCTCATTGTGAGTCCCAGGAACTTCAGATATCTCTTCCTGATGCTCAGTATTAATTTCCTTTTTGTTTCCATAATTTCCAAGACCTCATCATTTCTCACATGCTCGATCCATGTTATTCGCAGCATCCTTTTGTAGAACCACATTTGAATTGCTTCAAGTTTTTCCTTCATCTTTGATGTTATTGTCCAGCATTCACTGCCATATGGAAGGACGTACAACTTCTGGAATGCTTCCTTCGCCATGCCAATTCGTCTTCGGATCTCTCTCGCACTTTCCGTCTTCTGTTATAACGCTTCCCAGGTATTTAAATTTTTGTACCTGCTTGATTCTAGTATCTACGATCTGTATTTGACATTTTTGGCTGCCCTTTTTACTGATGACCATGCATTCGGTTTTCTTGCAGTTTATTTCTAGTCCTTTCTTGTTACTTTCTTCTGCTACCTTCTGTAGGAAATCTTGTAGTTGCCTTTTTGTATCTGCTATCAGCACTGTATCATTTGCGTACCTTAGGTTGTTTAAATTGTGGCCTCCGATTACGAATCCAGGCATAACTTCTAGGGTCCTCAAAATATTCTCGTTGTACAAGTTGAACAGATCCGGTGAAAAGTCACATCCCTGTCTTACGCCCCTTATTGACTGTCATTATTTTCTTCAGGGATAGAATCTTCAAAATAAACACAGACAGTTTAATTATTGGCTATTTACAATTGCTTAAAATATAGTCAAAATGCAGTGAAAAAAAAAACAATAAAATGATACTTGTAAAGATTTTTATATTTTTGAAATAATAAACACCAAGTTTACACTTATTTAAAATGCATATACATGTTTTGGGGATACCATATATATATATATATATATATATATATATATATATATATATATATATACCACGATTTTCAAATGTATCTATCACTCAGTATCTATCTTCTTTCGACTCAAATCCTCATTTAATCTTTTTCATCCATATCACACACCTCACGTCATAAGTACTTCAACAATAACCCTCTCAGTTGAGTAATTCTTAAGCCTGGCACAGGATTCCCTCACTACCCAAAATAGTGTTAAACGAAGAAGCCACAAGCTATAATTTTGTCATGATGTTATAGTCCAGTTTTCATACAAAATTGGGTTAGAGGCTTTATCTTCCGATGTGTGTCCTTGATAAGCACATGTTATGCTCCTTGATTATAGAACATGACTGATATGTAAACACTTCTCTCTTTTTTTTTTTTTTTTTTTTTTTTTTTAGGGGACTGAAAAGAGGTTTTCGGTTTTTAATTTCCTGGACATAGCTGATTTTGTAAGAATATGGCAGAATTTGTATTGCAAACGTTTTTGAAAACTCCGAAAAAAAATTACGTCTGAAAAAACTTGATTTTATTAGCTGGCATTATTCAAATTTGGATTTGAAGTTAACAAAAATCACGTGCATAAACTTCAAAATCTTCATAATGCTCTACACAAAAGTTATATTAAGTTAATTTTCTTTGTAGTTAAAAAAAAAAAATCATTTCCTCACCTGTACTCTCTGAACCCAGCTCTGTTTTTTCTCTCTTCTCTATATCTTAAGTTTTTTGGGAGAGAAAAATATATTTACCAAGATTTTCTTGTCTTTCTCACCTCAGGGAATTTAAGGTTAACAATGATTATCTGATCAGCATATTTCAGCGGCAAATTATATTTTTGGGCCCCTTTTATAAAAATTAAGAAAAAAAGAAATCTACCGAAAATAAAATAAAATATTTTGTAATCAAATATCGACATTTCTACTTTGTTTATCGAATCCTTTCATCTTTGCTAATTAAATATAAAATATGCCGCGCTTTCTCTATTTTTTTTTACTCATATTAGAAAAAGCAAAAAAATAATACAAGTTGAAAACTTGATTCTTCGGAATATAAAATTTGGCACTTCTCTCGGAGACCCGATATTTGGTGGTGCCTTTAGAACCATGTAGCATTTCATCGTTTACAGTCACTAAATTTTAATACTGAGTCGCTTGAGACGCCTTAATACTGAGTCGCTTGAGACGCCTTAATACTGAGTCGCTTGAGACGCCTTAATACTGAGTCGCTTGAGACGCCTTAATACTGAGTCGCTTGAGACGCCTTAATACTGAGTCGCTTGAGACGCCTTAATACTGAGTCGCTTGAGACGCCTTAATACTGAGTCGCTTGAGACGCCTTAATACTGAGTCGCTTGAGACGCCTTAATACTGAGTCGCTTGAGACGCCTTAATACTGTTTATTTTTCTGCCAGCAACAAAAATGCTCTTCCTACATGAATTGAGACACTAAATATTAATATGCTGCCTGCACAGAGACCTTTCACAATATAAATGGTCGCTTTGTAAAGTTGATAAATGTATTTTCTGCTTATATATTCATTTAGATAGGTGTGACTTTGTGACCCTGGATTTCACGCTCTTGCGATCGTCAGACAAACTTTTTGTGGAAGTGGGAGAAAAATTTGTCGTTGTGACAGACGCAGACATATATAGACATTTGTATACCCATTGACGTGCGCAAAGACACTCACAAACGCGTGACCGCCAACCGGGGTTCACACAAACATAACTATATACGAACCGTATGGTGCTTGGCATATGTATATGTGCCGTTGCGCACATACATAGAAATTCGGTTGGTGTATTCAGATAGTGTAGCGATGTCAACGCGCGGACAGTTGTCGATTTCTCGTACATACATATGTACATATGATGGGGTCTGTGTGAAACTATGATAGGTAAAAATTGCTATTACGTTTAATTATTTAAGGCTGTATTGTTATTTTTTTTTTTAATGTCGGTTATTAGCTTGTTTTGTGGTTACATATATTTAAATGGTAAAAATTCTAAATTGTAATGCTTGTTAGTTTTTATGTGGTGGTATTAATTTTACTGTGGAAGAGAGGAGTAATTTACGTTAATGATGATTGCAGACTCACGCATATATAAATAATACAATATATATATAACTGCATATATACATATACAGTAGTGTGCAAAAGTATTAGGACAATAACTATTTTATCTTTTATGAGGCATTGACAGAGAAGAAAAAACAATTTAATTTAAGTAATTTTATTTGATTTACTCAATAAATGCCTTAACATGAAAAAAATACTTGTTACAAAATGAATTTAATATTTAGTATAATAGCCTTTTGCTTTGATCACAGCCTTTATTCTGTCAGGCATTGACATCACAAAGTTCTTTAATGTATCTAATGGTATCTCCTGCCAAACAGCTTGTGTTTATTCTCAAAGTGTGTCTTGCGAAGTAACATTAGATTTATCAATTTGAGAGGGGGGAATAAGAAGAAAATCAGTCATATCCAAGGATAATAAAATAATGAGTTGTCTCAAAATAACGTGTTTAATAGAAAATAGAAAAAATTATATATAACTTATTTTTAATACATCTCTTTTACACCTAGTTTTAAATAATCAATATTTATTAGCAATGTACTTGGCTTTTCACCCTGTATTTGAATTTCAGTGAGGTTTTTAGGAAAATCACACATGTTCTAATACTTTTGCACACTACCGGTAGTACTTAGGAAAAATGAAAGTTACTTCACCTTCTGGTGAATAAGTCAAAGTTTAATATTTTTTTTTATGGCTGTGCTGTTTGTTGTGAACATTTTGAGAGTGAGATAAAAGAGGTCTCCTTTCTTTCTCCTTTTCACCTGTATTTTTGCACTGAGTATCGTTCTCACTTTTATTGAAAAATATTCGAATCTAAATAAGTTGTTAGAGATATCGAGTGAAACTTAGAAAAGATAATTTTACAAAAAAATTCAATAACTCGATTAAATTATAATTTCTTGCCTTTTCACTTTGAATCACGTGTTTTTATTAATAATTAATCTGTTGTTCGGTTTATAAAATAGGTTTTAATATTGCGTCTGTTACAATTTACTAGTATTTTTTTTCTGTTATGAGATTTTCATAATTATTTATAATGCACATTTAACAATCAGTACTAGTTTGATATACTTCCTTTGTCTGACTATGAACTTTTCAGCAACTCTCGTGTGGATCTACCCATAGCAGGCACAGCAAGTATTCCGAAAGAATTAAGCTTAGCAATTAAATCAATTGTTCTTTTATAGAGAATAGTTAAGTGTTAACACATTCGCTGCTCATTTGAATATATGCGCACTTTATTAATGTCATGTACTTTTTCTGATGTACTCGTGTATTATGCAACTTTCGAAGACCTAATTGTGAAGCTAATTTTAAGGCGGTCGCATCAGACACGCGATATAAAAAATAGCTCATGTATTAAGCAATAGATATGCTAATTTTAAATTTCATCTATGATACGACCGTCTGAAAACTAGCTATAAATTAGGTTTTGAAAAGTAGCATATGTGAGAATCTAATCTAAACTTATTTATAAATGGAACTTTGTGTGTGTGTCTGTGTGCGTCCGTTACCTATAGACTCCGAAGCGGCTGAACCAATTTTCTTGAAAATTTAAACAGTTGTACTATAAACGCCTGCGAGTGTTCTTAGCTAGGTTTTGTGTCGAGGTACCCCCGATAAATATCGATAATTGAAAAAATCTAGTTATAGAATGAGTGGTCCGATTTTTATCAAATTTGATACACTCATAGACAAAGACATAATCAACGATATTCAGAAGTTTCAAGGTTGCAGTTTTTACAATAGTGCAGAAAATCGATAATATATATATATATATAAGGCAAGATATTTGTGTGTGTGTCTGTTTATCTGCCTGTATGTCTGTATTTTATTCAGCCCTTTTATTTTAGTTTTTGCTTCGTTTTTTTGCTCTAAGTAGGTATAATTGTAGTTCTTAGTCTCAGCCATGATACCATTTACTCAGGGGACTTATTTAGCCTTCAAACTTCAGTTTACGACGAAAAAACTTATTTGATATCGAAACCAGGAAATCAAAATTTGACTTATATTCATTCATTTTTCTTTCAGTCTACGGTTTCGCTTTAACTGGAAACAACTATTGCTTTTTAGCCTTTCGTGCCAACTTTCAAAGAGTTTGAGCTTCAGGACCATGGATTAGTTTCAAAGCTTTCATTACACCCGAGCAACGTCGGGCTATACTGCTAGTATACGATATATGCACATACAGGGTGGGTCAAAAACCGCTCCCATAGGGATATTTTTTTTTTTATCATTTCATCCAGAGCAAGGCGGAAATGCTACTGATGTGCAGGGGGCTACATAATTGTAAAAAGATTAATTAGAAAAGAGTGAGAAGTACAAACTAGTTAGAAAGGAGCATTAGAAAGCTGAGAAAGCAGGTGCGATGACAGATGCATGGGTGGAGAGAAGGGAAGGTTATACGAGGGTAGGGAGAGAGCTAGAGTCAGTGGTTAGTAGGTGAGTATTAAAAGTATAATTACGCAGTAAAATGCGAATTATAGTTACTTGTCATGTATAGTTACTTAATTGTCGTGTGTTCTATTCAAAATGCCTCTTTGTCAAAACACATGTCAATACTCTGCCTGTATGAGAAAGTTTCTGCAATTCTCTTACATTCTTATTTCATTCGCTCTTAAAGTTCGTCAACATTTCTTCGGCGTGTCTAATAAACAAGTGGTTTCAAATGGCTCCACAGAAATAAAAAATCTAAGGGTGTGATGTCTGGTGAGCACGCAAATTTTTTTCTGACCCTGTATATAGCGTTTTCAAAATTTAAATTCTATGTCAATCGTTCTTTTGTCATCCAAATTAATGTTCTCTTATTGTTCTCTCTCCTTAAAAACTGTTTTTTTCTTATATTGTTTAACACTCAGTAATCGTGTGCCTTGTAGTGACTGTATTACCTTGGTTGGAATTACATTATTTCTTAAAATTCCTGTTACATTATTCACGTCAAGATGTTCATTCGACCTCTGACAATAGGTAATCTCTGCTACTATAAATTAATTCACCGTGCTTTTATTTTAAACATATTGAGGAAATAGATATGGTTAATGACAATAAAAGAAAGAATGGAACAACAAAATACAAGACAATATAAAACCAGACATTCTTTCAGCGTGAATCTGTAGAAATTCTAAAGAATTTGGAAATATGGGATTTTTGGTAGTCATTTTCCGAGTTTGAAACGGGATTCGTATTATATCGGTCTTTTTTCTTTAACAGCATGTCTTTCAATGTCGTACATGATCATGGCATTCAGCAGGTTGCGTTTCTTGATATTCTGTGACTTGACATGGCTTCTTCAGGAAAGAAAGTGCGATCGTTGTCTGTTGTCCTCCCTCCCTCCGTTTTGAATAGAGTAGTTTTCTTAGAACAGCTCCCACCCTTGATAGGCCAAGGTAACCTGCTATTCGACACACAGCTGGAGCAAAAATTATTCGAAAGTGATTATTCTCAGTTTGCTGAGATTCTACTTTCCACCCTGATAGCCGTTAGGATACCTACGATACTGGCACTAAATAGTGACCGCTAAAATCTCTATCTACATATTTGAGTGCATTCTTCTTCGATGTGCCGTGAGTCTTCAGGACTTAGGCGATCATGGTTCTCCACATCTCCCTATCCTTTGTCGTTCTTAATATCCCTTCTCTTGTTATTCCCGCTCCATCATCCATCTGATCAAGCCCATCAAGTATGTTGTGCACTGCTTTCCTTTGTCCCTTTTCCTCTCTTTCTGTCCCGTGAGCATAAGATTCTCCAAACCCTTCTTCCTCATTCAGTCAGTTAAGTGCCATACGTGATACACGCTTGGGTGATCATGTCTCGAAAAAGACATGACTGACTGGGCAGAAGATTATCCCACAGTAGGTTGCCATTGCTTTCTGTGGTAGACTGGTTGCCAACCAAGGCTATAGAACCCAATCTGTCCTGCTAATGAACCCATAACTGGAGGGAAGAGACGGCTTAATACCTTTCCCAAAGTATTTGCGCGCAAGTGAATACAATGGATTCAACTGGAATTCGAACTCGGCTCCCCGGTTTCTCGTTCCGAGCCGATATCCACTGTACCCCAAAGATGTCCCAAAAACTTCAGCTGTCTTTTCCTAATGTTAAGTATCATTTTCTCCAGCATTCGCTGTTATATTGAAGAACATAAATCAAATAACAATCTAGTACACTTAGTTTTGAGCGAAATTCTTCTGTCTCATAAAACTTTACTCGTGTTCTGAAATGCATCCATTGGTCATGCCAATGCACTTTCGGATCTCCATATAGCACTTTCCGTCCTCTGTTAGAACACTTCCCAGGTATCTTAATTTCTGCGCCTGTTTGATTCTGGTATCACCACTCTGTAATTGGCATTTTGGGTTCCTCTTCTTCATTACTAGAGTAAACACATTAACAACGTGTTTATGTGGTAGTTTTTTTTTCTGTCAGTACTATATTCCTGACCACTAACCGTACCTCTCCCGTTGGCTTGCACGTCGTACTTTTATTTCTGGGAATTTTAAAAATCTAATGTTTACTTATCCATTCCTTTTCCATAACACGAGAAATATTTGTTATTAACCAAAAACCTCTAGGCGTTAGTTTAAACAGGTGCTTTTATTTTTCAACGTTTTGTCATCATTTTGCTTAAAAACTATATTGATTTTATTTTAGATGTGTTATGGTGAAACAAACCTATTGATAATGGATTCTCCCTCCTATATTAATAAGTGTTAACATGAAGTTAACTCGAGAAGTTCTTGGGAAGTTCAGAGAAGTTCTCAGTTTTAGAGAGTTCTTTAGAGTTCTATTGGAGTTCAGTAGAACTGTTAGTTCCATTTTGGACATAGCTGGATTAAGGCAGTTGATATTAGTCGGTAGTTAGCCGAATACTAAGGAGTCAGCTTACAGTGGAAGATTACCAAGTTCCTAACATTTTGGGTGCGTTAAGTCGATTAGCAACCGACATTGCACGATTATAACCTTCAGTGCGAAAACTACTCCACAACAAGATGAAAATTCAAGCATTTTCTAAAATATTTATTTTATAAAATTGTTAATAATCCTTTTTTTTTTTTTCATCGTTTCAGCCCAAGCAAGGCAATATTGCCACTGGTGCACAGGGGGTTACATAAGAAGAGATCGAATAGAAAGAGCAACAGATTACAGGGGTTGTCAGAATGGGTGAGAGAAGGATATGAGCACTGGTGTGAAGTGAGCTTGTGAGAGTAGAGAGAGAGAAGAGAAGATGGAGGTGATGTCGGGGAAAGTATGGGAGTCAAGGAGATAGAAAATGGCAATTGACGTTGCATTTATACCTTTTGGAGATTACAGCTATCAGGGAAGTAAGTAAACGAAAGGGAGATCCACAGGCGGAAGTGCGAGAAAAGAAGTTGGTAGAGTAGAAGTTGCGGATACATTTGATTGTTGTTAGTGAAAAATGGTGGGACCTAGTTACCAGTCTAGGAACTCGAGTAAATTCGGGCAGAGGAGGCACCAGGGAAATAATCTCTTTGGAGCAGAAGCCGTGAAAATATTAATATTAGTTGAGACATTTGGAAGCTTAGAGACATATCACGTGAACACAGAAGTTCCTGTCCGATGTTACCATGGGTTGTAAGCTTGGATGCGTGGGTGGTTTCATGGATAATGGTCTGAAATCATTAATCGTAGAGACGTCCCATTTCATGTTGAGTTCATTATATACCCTTACGTTGATAAAGGCATGAATGCACCTTTCCCTCCAACTATGGATTAAGTAGTAAGATTTGTATAACTGAAATCGTTATTGCCAAAAAAAAACTCTCACATTCTAAATATTTCCTGAGTTTAAATAAAACGCAAAGGCTGATCAATAAGTCAATAGATATTTGGAACAAAAAAAAACGGTTTCGATTAAAATTGACGTCAGGAGAATATGGCTTCTTCTAACAAAAATAGCGACAAATTTGCTTAAAGTTCATATTTTCTTACTTTTTAAATAAAAACTGAAATCTTACAAAATATTTCAGTGATTATTTACATTAACTACATTGTCCGGACTGTTCTCACCTTTTTTACCATATTCACAACGTTTTTGCCGTTAAACATTTCGAACTTCTTCAGCTGATAGGAATTTAGAACCGAACACCTTACTTCGACCACTGAGGTATATTGTTCTCATTCTATGAGTAATGCCACTTCCAAACGTCCTAATTATCTCCCTTTAACTCTAAGTTTTTTGATAACACTCCTGTGCGATCCTCTTAAACGGGTTGTAACGTATTAACCGACGTACGTGTATTTGTGCATGGATGTATGTGGAAATAATAATTTGAATAAATAAGTATTAAACTTTTTCTAATGTATATTTTCACTATTTTTCAACTTTAAGTATTTTTAAAAACTCAAAATTAAAAGTTCGACAGTACTCACTAATATATTTTGAATTTCAAAGCAAAAGGAATATCCCAGATTAGCTGAAATGGATTTAGTTTTATTGCAACTTCTACTTATTTTGTGAATTAGGTTCCTCAACTCTAAATAACATACAAAAATAAAACACAAAAAATACAATGCTCAACTGAAGAAGAAATGCAATTTTGCTTAGTATTTGTCTATAAATCTGAGATGAGGTAGTATTTACATTTTTCGGGCTAATATCCTCATCTTTGTTGCCATTTTTACGACGTTTCGGCCGTTGTACGCTCCAGCCTTCTTCAGGTGCTAGGAATTCTTAACCGAACGCTTTATTAATATCACTAGGATATATGGTCTTCATTCCTTGGGTAGTAGTGTCTCTTTTGGTAGTCATGAGTTATCTCCCTCTAACCCTGTAAGTTACTACGCAAGGAATGGGGACCATATATCGCAGTGATTGTAATAAAGGGTTCGGTTCAAAATTCCTAGCACCTGAAGAATGTGATGTTTTTTGCATGTAATTAAAAATACAGTAATTTTCTAGGCTTTTATTGGCAGAAAAGACATCATTCCAGATCATAATTTTTTTTTTTTTTAATCATATCACCCCAAGGCGGTAACACCACTGAAGCGCAGGGAGCTACGTAAGAATGAAAAGTTTGGAAAAGAGAAAGCCGGAAACCACATCCTAAACAGGGAACAAGGGATGAGCCTCTACACCTGTTCAATAGACGTGGGCGGAGTGTGAACCGGGCGATAGGTTAGTCTATCTACTCCAATTGAGGAAAAAAAATGAAAGAAAAGAGTGAAAAGATGGGAAAAGAGAAAGTCGGAAACCACATCCTAAACAGGGAACAAGGGATGAGCCTCTACACCTGTTCAATAGACGTGGGTGGAGTGTGAACCGGGCGATAGTTTAGTCTATCTACTCCAATTAATGCAATAGCATTGTAGAATTTTCATCTTTAACCCAGTGGTTGTCAACCGTTGTGCCACGGCATACTCGTGTGCCGCGAAATATTGTCACAGTATACATACATATATGTGTGTGTGTGTGTATATGGAAGTAGTACTGATACAGCAATAGTATTAGAATAAATGAATAAATATCACACTATTTATCCCACAATAGCTAAAAAGGCTTCATCAGCTTCTCAACATTAAATAACATAAAAAGATAAGACGCAAAAAAAGACTATGCTCAACTGAAGAAGAAATACGATTCTGCTTAGTATTTGTCTATAATTCTGAGATGAGGTAGTATTTACATTTTTCGGACTAATATCCTCATCTTTATTGACATTTGTACGACGTTTCGGCCGTTGTACGCTCCGGTCTTCTTCAGGTGCTAGGAATTTTGAACCGAACGCTTTATTACAATCACTAGGATATATGGTCTTCAGTCCTTGCGTAGTAACTTACAGGGTTAGAGGGAGATAACTCATGACTACCAAAAGAGGCACTACTACGCAAGGAATGAAGACCATATACCCCAGTGACTGTAATAAAGCGTTCGGTTCGAAATTCCTAGCACCTGAAAAAGGCCGGAGCGTACAACGGCCGAAACGTCGTACAAATGACAACAAATTAATCCGAATAATTTAAATACTGAGGTTCTGCTTATCACACATTCAACCAAGCATTCAAGAACTTGCGAAAAAAAGCAATGACGGGTTTCAGACTAAATAAGTTGCACAAATAGTTAAATAGAAATATTCAAATACACTAATTTCATATTTGTGTGTACATTTAAATATGTATGGTTTTCTATCATAACATTTAAATGTATACCCTTTAAAAATTTTGCTAAGTGTACCGTGATATTTTCGTTTGCTCCTAGGTATGCCTTTTTGCTTAAAAAGGGCGAGATACACTGCTTTAGCTATGGGCCGGGTCTCGAAACCGCGATCATAGAATTACAGTGCTAGCGTGCGTATCATTACGCCATGACGTTTACATAGGATAGGCCAAAAAAGTTGAAGGAAATGTTGACACTGATCAAATAGTTTTAATTACAAATATTTATTGACATAAAAGACACAATTTCCCATCATGGATTGCAAAAGTATTGTTGAATTTTTCTGTCTTGCTCTTTTAACCCAGTAATTCTCAACCGGTGTGCCGCGAAATATAGTCATGACATTCATATATATATATATATATATATATATATAATGTGTTTGTGTATTGAGGTAGTAATGATACAGCAATAGTATTTGAATAAATATCACACTATTTATCCCACAATAGCTAAAAAGGCTTTATCGGCTTCTCAACCCTAAATAACATTAAAAAAAATAAAATAAAAAACGAAAAAGACTACGTTCAAATGAAGAAGAAATGAGTATAGTGGGTTATCCGTTCTAGTGAAACGTAGTTGTATGCTGAAACAGATTAACTGAATTTGGCCTCGTTAGTAGATGGCCCACTATAAGTTATAAAAGGGGTTATAAAACAAGAAAATCAAACTGAGTATAGAAACAACATTTTATATATACACAGATATCAATTAAGGTTTTTTTACAAATAAAGTAATGTCTTTCAGATTGGCTCAAAAGGACGTTAAAATGTTCGTGGCAATAAATGCTGAAAAGAGTTTGTGCGTAAGTATGTGGGAGTGTTTGTCAGTTAGGAATGCCTTTGATGTCTCCGCTCCTTTGCTTGGGTAAGTAGCCCAGGAGACAGTGAAGAAGAAAGTGAGAGGGAAAGGCGAGGCGAGCATAGTGGATCGCTTGACGAGGACAAAGGACGTGCTAATTATGGTCTCACTTTCTCAACTCTGGTGATACTTTCTGTGTCGGTTTTTTTATTTCGTCTTTGTGGGTCCCAGCAGGTCATTTGGGAATACATCCGTATTTAATTCTGGACTTCTCATTGCATGATAAATAAAATTCGCGTCGGCTCGCGAACTGGAATTTGATATTTAATTAATTTTTGGTTTTCTGCCGGAACATATGCGTGGAGCCGGGTGTACAAAAACCAGTTTTGGTTATTTGCTTTCTGGTCCTGAGAGTGCAAATATCCGGTCCCTCGTTTTGCTCGATATCACCACATGAGGTTATGCTTATCGCACATTCGACCAAGCATTGAAGAAATCGCGAAAAATTACATGTTTCTGACGAAATAAGCTATAGTTAAATAGAAATATTGAAATAAAGTAATTTCATATTTGTGTGTGCATTTTTAAAAAGCTATGGTTTTATTTCACAACGTTTCACTATATACCCTGTAAGAATGTTGCAAAGTGTACCTTGATATTTTCATTTGATCCGGTGTGTGACGTTGCTTAACAAGATTGAGAATCACTGGTTTCAATATAAAAAATGGTTTCGATTTAAACTGACGTCAGGATGATATGTGTTTATATAAAAATTATATTTATTATCAAGAAGAGACAGCTTAGGCTTTAGGGACTCGCAATGAGGAAGGATAGTTTAAAGAATTTAATACTCACAGGAGGGATAAAAGGAAAGAGACAGGGGAAAGCAGCACAAGACATATTTGACGGGCTTTGAGCTAATGGATGACGGAGCGGGGTTTGGGAGAGATTGCCAAAGGAAAAATATTGAGAGTAACAGGAGACAGAGCCAAGTGGAAGTCCATGATCACCTACGTCCTGAAAGGACACGGCACATGAAGAAAAAGACATCAATTCTATGCATTGTTTTATTAAAATGGTTCAGGCATCTTATCGCTATATCGATGGTTTCTTGTGAAAAAAAAATCTTACTAATCGTTGCAGAGAATTATAACTATGCTTATTTTTAATTTTTTATTTTTTTTATTTTTTTTTTTTTAGCACCCTTCTTCGGCTGGAAAGTTTGTTTGCATTTTTTTTTCACAATGTCAGTTATTGATCCTTTTTTAATTTTTTTTGTTTTTTACTTCCCCCTTCATTTTTCTTGTCTGTTTTCTCAAAAAACGTTTCGGTTTTTGCAAACACCACTGTTGTTTTGCATTGAAAAATCAGATTTTCTCGCATTTTTTTTTATTGTGAATTCGCTGAAATTTTTTTATTTATTTCGTGAAATCTCCCGCAAGTTTTCTTTTCAAAAACTTCCGTCCGATGATAATCTTTTTCGATTAAACAATAACATTTTGTTTGCAATTTGTTTTTAATTTTCAAGGAAATCAACTATTTTCAAAAACGTCATTCTTCATTTCCCCAGTAATTTCATCTGCGATGTGGTTTGCTGGTGTGGGTGATTATACACAATGAAAAGATGAATAAAAAAACAATAAAAATGAAGAGAGGAACGAAAAACAAGAAACGGATGGTATGGGTAAAGAAGAGGGTGGATAGTAGCTTCAAGGATTCAATTTTGTAAAGATCTTCTCAGACAAAATTCATCAGTGAATAAAACCGGTATAGATTCTATTAATAAGAATTGAAGAATAATTTGTACAGACACGAATTAATTATTAACATTTGTCATGTATATAAATTTAACCAAAAGGTATAAGATATTTAAACTTTATTTTAAGACATAAATATATAATGTCAGTCAGTTAAGTGACATACGTTATACACGATTTAGGCGATCATGTCTCGAAAGAGACACGAGTGACTGGACAGAAGATTATTCCGCAGTAGGTTGCCATTGCTTTCTGTGCCAGCCAAGGCTATAGAACCCAATCTGTCCTATTATTTAACCCATAACTGGAGGTAAGAGACGGATTAATACCTTTCCCAAGGATATTTGTGCGTAAGTGAATACTAGAAACTTAACTGGAATTCGAACTCGGCACCCCGATCTCTTGTTCCGACTCAATATCCACTGCACTACAACTTACACCCCAATATATATTATGAACAGAGTAAAAAAAAAAATACATTCTGACACTCACTGCTTGATGAAAGATAACGTTAAAATAAACAAACCAACGAGATGTTATAATTGACCATAAAACTATTTGCATGTGTCTGTGGGTGGGTAAATGTGAAAGTGAAATAGTTTCGACTGACAGGATACAACCATTCTTCTTCTATGTGCCTTGTCCCTTCAGGATGTAGGCGATCATGGCCTTCGACGTCTCCCTATCCCTGGTGGCTCTTAGCACATTTTCTCCTGTTAGGCCACGCAACCCTCGTTCTGCCATCCATCCGCTAATGCTAATCAAGTACGTTACACGCTGTTCTCCTCTGTCTCTTCTTCCCACTATCTGGCCTGTTAGTATCAGGTTCTCCAAGCCCTCCTTCCTCATTGCATGTCCCAGGAACTTAAGCTGTTTCTTCCTGATGCTCAGTATTAATTTTCTTTTCGCTTTCATCCTTTCCAAAACCTCATCATTACTCACATGCTCGATCCATGATATCCGCAGCATCCTTCTGTAGAACTATACCAGTTGCTTAAAGTTTTTCCTTCATTTTTGATGATATTATCCAACATTTACTGCCATATTGAAGAACTGACATCACGTAACAATCCAGTGCTCTCTTCTTTGTTTCTAGCGAAATTTTCCTGTCTCTTAATACTTTGCTCAGCTTCTGAAACACGTCCTTCGTCATGCCAGTTCGCCTTCTGATCTCTGTTGCAATTTCTGTTTTCTGTAAGAAAACTTTCTAGGTATTGAAATTTTTGGACCTGCTTGATTTTAGTATTAGCAGTTTGGGCTGCTCTTTTTGCTAAGTTCTTTTTTTTCTTTCGTAAGAAAATGTTTTCTGGAGACTTGTGAAAACCAAATTTAACTTTAAATTTGCTAATATTCCAAACATAACGTGTCACAGATGTATGTTTTATTTTGCAATACTTTTAAAACCGAAAATTTTAACAAATGTGTCGATCGCTCAAAAATGGCCGAAAAATTGAAAAATTTCAGTTTCAAATGAATATAATTTTTGTTTGAAATACACCAGTGTATTTTACTAACTGAAAATAGTAAATGTAATCATTTAGCTTTCAATTAAAACTAAAATAAAAGCTTCAAGAAAACTCATTATTTTTAAAAATTTAATTAAAATGTACGTATCGAAAAATAAATGGAGGTACTTAATATAGAAAAATTATCTGATTGTTTATAGAAACGGAAAATAGAAAAATGTTCGGAAAGTCTGAACTTCCGTCTTCAAGCAAACTTTCATGGATGGGTTCACTTTTATATTTTGTGGAAATGTTATGCAAGAAATTTTTTTCTCAGAAACTGCATGGATAGGCGCCTCGGTGCAATTGTATGCGTGTGCATGCGAAGACTATGCTTAGATGTATGCGTAGATTGCGTGTGTCTGCCTGTATATGTAGAATGCATCCGTGCGTGTGTCTGCGCGAATGCGTAGATTTCATCCATGAGGGTGTCTGCTCGTATGCGTAGATTGTCTGCTTGCATGGGTGTGTTTGTATGCGTAGATTGTAGGCATGGGCAGGCGTAGGTAGCATCTGTTAGTTTGTCTACGTGTTACTGCGTAATCGTAAATTTCTGTATGTGCGGGCTTCGAAAATGTTTGGAGTGGCGGGAGGGTTGTATTTCGATAGCAACTAATTATTCCTGGATGTCATTATAGAGATAATCAAATTTCGCTTGTGATTGATGTCTTGCTCAGATTTCCCTCTCTTTCGATAAATGGGGGGAAAGAGAGAAAGAGGGGGGAAAAAATTAAAATTCATATTTATAGATAAAATATTAAGAAATTGAAAAGGAAATCCATACGTTGCTATAAACAGAGATATACAATGCAGTGTTATTCCCGTCCTCCGTATCCGAAAGTAAAGTCTTCCTATGACATCTGAAATGGCGTGAATCAGAGAAGCAATTAACATTAATCTATAATAGGAAAATTGTTAAGCGTTCCCATATTCAAAAAAATAGATTTTTATGATAGTTTTCGCTTCGACTGACAGTGTAGCAGTGATTGCAGAAATGTATACCTTACATTTTCAAAAGGTACGTACGTTTCGGATAAATTGTGAATATATAATGGCCTGCAAAGAACAGTGATAGGAAAATGCCGGACGCGAAACAATCACTTGATGGGCAGAAGATTTTTCTGCAGTAGTTTGCTATTATTTTCTCCAGTAGAGTAGTTGCTAACTAAGGCTATAGAACCAAATCTACCCTGCTATTTAACCTAAGGGTATTGGCACATATTGTGAAAGCAACAAATTCGACGGAATTCGAACTCGGCTCTCTAATTGCTTTTTTCTTTTTTCTTTTTTTTTAACATATCACCCCGAGCAAGGCGCTAACGCCACTGATGTGCAGGGGGCTACATAAGAGTAAAAAAATTAGATAGAAGAGAATGAAGTGAAAGACGAAGCAGTTAAAAAGGAGCAAGAGAAGGAAGGGAATACAGGTGTGATGACAGTTGCAGAGGTGGAGAGAAAGGAAATGATATACAGGGTGGTGAAGAAAGAACTAGGGTCAAGTGGTTAAGAGATAAGTATTGACCCTGCATTTAAATTCCTGGAGGTTGTAGCCGTCAGGAAAGCAAGAATAAGGAAGCGAGTTTCCACAGGCGGGAAGTGCGAGAAAAAAAAACTGCAGGAGTAGAATTGTCGTCTGCATTTGGTTGTCGTTCAGAGCCAATATCTACTGTACCAAAACGCATTATTTACTTAGACAAAAATGGCAACACCTCTAATCAAGACCATAATCCTTGAGTGATGCATCCGGGTAATTATTATTATTATTATTATTATTAGTAGTAGTAGTAGTAGTAGTAGTTTTTGTTCAGAATTGAGCTTTCTATTCCTTTTAAGTTTAGTCCAGCTTTATATAGCCTCCGCTTAAACTCTGCAATGTTGACTTTTTTTTCCTCAACAGGAATAGATAGCGTCGCCTATAGTCCGGTTAAAACTCCTCTCAGGTGTTTTGAACAGGAGTAGTGGTTTATCCTTTTTTTTCTGGTCTTTCTAAAGACTTTTCATTATCTTTCACTGACAGTAACTCCTTGCGTCATAGTGGCATTATCTTTTTGTTTATCGTGAACCAAGTCTGAAAATAAATAAATTTATTAAGCGCATTAAATCTTCAAGTCGAGTGTAAATTTAGAACAGTCTGTATGTTTTACTCGGCGTTTCGTTATGAAATCAGACTGTTTATTAAGATTGACTGAATACTATTCGATTTTCACAACTTTGGCAAAGGAAGATTAAAATAATGGAGGTGTTAATAATAAAAAGGAAAACTATACTTAATAATATCAGTTATGAACACGGTAACAATGTGCTTACCATGTTCCGAACATCACATACACATTAATTTATATACACAAGATTCACACATATTTAGTTACAAGTAAAACAAAATTCGTCCTTGACAATAGCTAAAAGTATAACCGAAAGAACTCAACAAACCTTTGGACAATTTTTATATAATTTGAGTTTTGAAAAGAATTTATAAGAACACATGAAAAATGATATATAAAAAAAAAACTAGATGATAATACCTTTGTCATTTTCAATGAAACTTGCATAAAAGAGATTGCTACACAAAAATACCATAATATATATATATATATATATATATATATATATATATATATTATATGGAGTTTATAAAGGAAAACTCAACGCGTCATATTTGTTATAAACTATAGCTCATTTCAATGAGTTTAATTAGCTCATATCATCAGACATTTTACAATATTTCCTCCATCTGGTACAAAATTTATGCCGGAATGAACGTTTTCTTAAAATGAAGAGAGGGATAATAATAATAATAATAATAATAATAATAATAATAATAATAAACATAAGATTACAAACAAACAAATAAATGACAACAAATGTAAGGGGAAAGAGAAAAAAGAAAAGAAAGGAATGGGAGGGAATAGGGAAGAAAGAGGTAGTCCTGTTCCACATATGGGTAGTATCCATTTGAAGTTGTCGTCTGTCTTGATATGGTTTGACCTCTGAAAAAAAACAAAACAATTCCTTTGACTTTTGGCGTCTGTTTGACCCCATTCAGTCAACCTACTTATACTAACTTCTCTCCACATATACATATGTGTATATTCACACATATATTAACAATGTGATTATATATATATATATATATATATATATTGTAACTAAGTTGTAGAACTCGTAGGTTTTTTAACCTTTTGTTCATGCATTTACTTTTATAAAGAGTGCTCGATACAAATGTAGAGCATTATACTGTAATAGTTGTTATAATGGTTTATAAATTCATAGTATCACTACACAAAAATGAAGATGAAGCAGTCCACATGGGGCTAGCGTCGAAACCCCAAAATCTTTGTCGTGATACTATGAATTTATAAACCATTGTAACAACTATTACAGTATATATATATATATATATATATATATAAAACCTAGTGTTAACGAAGTATATTGCCTCGTTTTGAAATTATCTTAACGCAAAGAATCAAATATATTCAATACATTATTTTTTTCTCTTTTAGCTTAGTATATCTATCTTTCTATTAATGTTTTCTATTGGATAATTCTTATCTATTTAATTATCACCATATTTTATTGGTTTATTTCTTATTACTAATCAGTTTCTTTTCATGTGATTTTTTTTCTTCAATTCCTCTAAGGAAATATCTATCTGGTGTATCTGGCTTTTGACGGAAGAAATAGAAAATCCAGGCTTAGAAAGATGGCGCTTTAGTATGGCCTCATGAAAAATATATAGCATGAATCCTTACACTGCACTGCCATTTAGGAAGAACCGATTTCAATGATTTCTTATACTTTCCCGCCAAAAAGCTTTTTTTAAAAACCTACATGATGCGTGGGTAGTGTGATGGTTAACGAACCGGAAAGCAGAATCAGTGACCCGAGATCGTTACGTTCATTTTCGCATAAATACTATTGAGAAAAGCATGAACCTTTCTTTTCCCCTGTCTATGGGTTAACTTTTTTCTTTTTTTTCTTTTTTTTACTCATATCACCCCGAGCAAGGCGGTAACGCCACTGATGTGCAGGGGGATACGTAGAAGTGAAAAGATTGGAAAAGAGCGGGAAACCACATCCTAAACAGGGAACAAGAGATGAGCCTCTTCACCTGTTCAATAGACTTGGGTGGAGTGTGAACCGGGCGATAGTTTAGTCTATCTACTCCAATTAGCGAGATATCTAAAACAAATCCCCCCACCAGCCTTGGCTACACGTAGTGATGTGTAGGACCGAAAAAACTGAAGATTTTAAATTGAGTTGATTCATCTGCCACAGATGATGGTTATAGAATCTACCTTCTCTTACATGGTTACATTAAAGATTATTGTTTTTCTGGTGCTATAAAAGAATGACGATAATGCTATAGACTGAACATGTGAGAAACAACGAAGTTTGAGGGAACATTAAAAAAAGGACGCTTAGTCAAAAGGCGACACCAGAACTTTCTAGGGTACATAATGATGAAAGGGCTTAGAAAACTTGACACTTACAGAACATATTGAAAGCTAGAAAGACATAGGAATAACATACTTAACGATCTTGCATAAATGTTTGGCAGAATGAGGATTAGGAGAGATAACATTAAAGAAAAAATTAAGAGCTACAAATAGTAAGTTGTGGAAAGCAAATATCTCTTCTCGAATGAGTACAGCAAATATAAAATTTTAATGCTTATGATCTTAAAATAAACTAATCCGAATACGCACTCGCGATTGGAAGAATATGGTTAGAAATTGTTGGAAATTGGCAATTGACACAAAAATATGAAAATCAAATTTCCAGTGAACTTATTCAAATAAATTACATATTCGGTGGGGAGTAAAGGAACCCAAGGTTTTTAAAATTGCAACATCGTGGCTCCTGGCCGAAGAAATGGGATAAAGTCAGAGCCCGGCTGGTAAAACGTGAATTTGCTCATAAAAAAAATGAAAGTCAGCGGGGAAATAGAAACCACATTATATACGTGTAGCGTAAAAAGTACTTAGAGATATTGTAGGACTAGAAACTGTTGTGTCCGAATGATTCTTAATATATTTTCATCTTTGATTAATGAGAGAAAGACGCTATTTTTCTTATTTAGCTTTGAGCTGGAACAGAAAATAAATATTGCTGGTGTTTAGGGATGAAAGTGAAATTATAAGAAAAAAAACAAAACAAATTGTGTTGGTCAATGTTTTAAAAAGAGTTGTTTGGTGCTAATTATGAACTGACCGGTCCGGGATTTGACTTTTTGGTTCTCGAGTTGTTCATGGTAATTATATATTATAATGCTTGGATGCTATTTTCTTAATTTGTATAATTTAATCTGATTTCGGCTAAAACTTAAACATGAAATTGAAAACTAAAATTTTAAAATCTTATCAGTTAAACTAGCAGTATAGTCCGGCGTTGCTCGGGTGTAATGAAAGCTTTAAAACTAATCCATGGGTCTGAAGCTCAGACTCTTTGGACGTTGGCACAAAAGACTAAAAAGCAAATAGTTGTTTCCACTTAAAGCGAAACCGTAAACTGAAAGAAAAATGAATGGGTGGAAGTCAAATTTTGATTTCCTAGTATCGATATCAAATAAGTTTTTTTTCGTCGTAAACTGATTTTTGAAGGCTAAATAAGTGCTCTGAGTAAATGGTATCATGGCTGAGACTAAGAACTACAATTATACCTACTTAGAGCCAAACCCGAAGCAAAAACTAAAATAAGAGGGCTGAAAAAATGCATACATACAGGCAGATAA
>JBBBDQ010000201.1:4305000-4347500 GCA_037127315.1 Ascarosepion bandense | reverse complement strand
AGACAGGTTAAGTGTGGACCGCCATTATGATAAAGATTTTATTCACTAGACACGACATTGTTTGTTCGAAATATGCTACTCGTTCGGAGAATAGATGTGTTATTGTTTTTAGGGGACATTTGAGAAGATTGTATTAAAGAAGAAGGGAGATAGAGGAAAAGGATAATTATTAGATAAATAGGAACTATTTTATATATTTAGAATATTCGCACAAAACATCCTGAGATGTATATATATATATATATATGCAAACTTATCACTATACTCGTTTCAAAAATCCATCCGCGTATATACGCGGATGGAAAAAAATAGTTGTAAAAAAATAGTTGTAAAAAAGACCTAAGCACATGAACATCAGCCAAAGCGATTTGGACCGAACCCGTACGTAGCCCAAAGAAAAAACCCGAGACTAGTAATCAATAACAAAAAAGCGCTCAATACGTAAGCAGAGCAGAATAAGTAAATTAACCTAGTGAGTCAACAAACCTACCAAGGTTTCACCTGAACGGATCTTCAGGGAAGGTTGTCCCTACCTTCCCTGAAGATCCATTTAGGTGAAGCCTTGGTAGGTTTGTTGACTCACTAGATTAATTTACTTATATATATATATATATATAGAGAGAGAGAGAGAGAGATAGGTGGCACTGAAGAGTTATTTGACCAACCTATAAAGGGAATTGAAAAGAAAACTTCGGATGTTCGAACAGATTTTGGGAAGTAGGTCAAACTGAGGTTTTCAGTGTACCCCTGGGAAATTTTAACGCAAGGTGATGTGAGCAGAGTAGAAAAATAGATTCTCCTCCATAGATAGAAAAGGACCAGGGTTAAGAGATAGTGGAAAGATATAGGAGGCGTGATAAACATAAACAGGGATACACTTAAAGTGCTTGGATGAACCATATACATTCTTTCATCTCTGAAATGGTCTTATCTGAAATGGATACACGATAAAAACACCTATTCCCAGTGCAGTCTGGGATGTTCGTAGGGATATGTGGGCTTGAAAAAAAAAAAAAAGAGCTCAATTATTAAAATTCCGAAGTCATGTGATTTCAGCAATCGTTGGTGTCACCGACTCCTCAATTCCAATGGCCAAATATCAGTAAATTGATATTTGGTGAAGTGAATCTGGCTAAGGACTTTTCAGCATCTTATTGTTTATGACTCAATAATAAATAGAAGAATTGATATGTCCCGGAAAGGGATATATCTATATTATTCGAAGTAGCTAAGTGGTTTTGGCAAATTTAACCGGATAGAACAATCTAGCAAGTAGCTGTAATGGACTGGTACTCGTCGCAGTCGTATGCAGTATACACAGGCGTAGGCTTATGCAATAGGCGTAGTCAATAGGCGACCCCACCTTAGGCTGTATTTATGGCTGACATCAGGCAATCATGTTATTGTGAGGGGGAACCAAGATGTATGCATATTCATTACATCAAGAATAAGTTTGCAACAGACTTAAGTTTTATTCCTGTCTGTATTTAAGACAAATTACTATCTAAACTTATTTATAAATGGAAATTTGTGTGTCTGTCCGTTACCTATAGATTCCGAAACGGCTAAACCGATTTTCTTGAAAATTTACACAGTTGTGCTATAAGCGTCTGCGAGTGTTCTTAGCTAGGTTTTGTGTCGAGGTACCATCGATAAATATCGAAAATCGATAATCGAAAAAATCGGGTTATAGAAGGAGTGGTCCGATTTTAATCAAATTTGATACACTCATAGACAAAGACATAAGAAACGATATTCAGAAGTTTCAAGGTTGCAGTTCTTACAATAGTGCAGAAAATCGATTATATATATATATAAGGCAAGATGTTTATGTGTGTGTCTGTCTGTTTATCTGACTGTATGTTTCTATTTTTTTCAGGCCTTTTATTTTATGCTTAGGTATAATTGTAGTTCTTAGTCTCAGCCATTATACCATTTACTCAGAGGACTTATTTAGCCTTCAAAATTCAGTTTACGACGAAAAAAACCTATTTGATATCGATACTAGGAAATCAAAATTTGACTTGCATTCATTCATTTTTCTTTCAGTCTACGGTTTCGCTTTAACTGGAAACAACTATTTGCTTTTTAGTCTTTTGTGCCAACGTCCAAAGTGTCTGAACTCTAGGACCATTGATTAGTTTTAAAGCTTTCATTGCACCTGAGCAACGCCGGGCTATACTGCTAGTTAATACTATAACTCATTGGTTTTGTGTCTTGTGTTGCCAGGTTGATACAAAGACACGCATGTTTACAATGTGCATGTTTTATTTTAATCATCGGAAAACTGCTTAAGTTTGGTTTTCTGAATAGCGCGTTTAATTTCATGGAAAATAAATCCTCTTTATTAAAATTGTGTTTCCTTTTCTTCTCTTTTGTTCACAATGAAAGATACATAGAGACCCTGGTGTCAAAGGAAAAAAAACCTATAACCCGAAAAATTTCTCTTTCCTGTGTCTCTTCTATAAATACTTTCCCGGCTTCTGCTCCGATGAACTTACATCCCTGGTGCCCCCTAGGTACGAATTTGCACGAGATACTAGATTAGCAACTAGGTCCCACCCTTTTACAGTGAAACCGATAAAATATAACCGCAATTTCTACTCCAGCAGCTTCTTTTCTCGCACTTCCCGACGGTGGAATTCCCTTCCGCATACTTGCTTTCCTGACAGCTACAATCTCCAGGAGTTTAAATGTAAGGTCAATAGACACCTCCTAACACACTAACAGGCACTCATTCTCTCAAACACACTTCCCATGTGCATCCTTACTCGTCTATCACCCTTCTTCTGACATTTCCTATATCCAGTCGCTCTCTCAGCACCTTCCCCTATGTAACCCCCTGCGCTATAGTGGCAGTGGAATGTCTTGCTTGGAGTAAAATGATTAAAAATAATGCTGACAATGACTTAAGTAAGAATTAAATTTTCTAACTTTTTTCCTGAAGGTAAAGTTTTCATTATTTTAAATCGTTCGTGATTTTTTACTCTAGATCATATGTGCAATCAGTTTTTGTTTTGGAAACGTCAAACATTCTGCTATATATATATATATTTTTTTTAATATACTCATTTTATTTAGATTTACATTGTTTGAAGTATCGTTCTTATTTTTCTGCCATATTAACGACGTTTCGGCCGTTGTAGGCTCCGATTTTTCTCAGGTGATTTGAATTTTGAGCTCAGTCAGTCAGTTAAGTGCCATACGTGATACACGCTTGGGTGATCATGTCTCGAAAGAGACATGACTGACTGGGCAGACGATTATCCCGCAGTAGGTTGCCAAGGCTATAGCACCCAATCTCTTTTGATATTTAACCCATAACTGGAGAGAAGAGACGGATTAATACTTTTCCCAAGGGTATTTGCGCGTAAGTGAATGCAAAGAATTCAACTGAAATTCGAACTCGGCACTCCGTTTTCTCGTTCCGAGTTGATATCCACTGCTCCACAACGCACATCTGAAGTGTTTTCTTCTTGCGTTAAGTATGTTCTGTCAGTTTTAAATTCTTCGCTCTCTCTCTTTTCATATTACATATCCAAGGCAGTTCAACTGTTTCTCTTTTAGTCTAAGTTTATTATCGTTTCCCTTTTCCTTAGAATTTAGCCTTTGATCACCAGTTCAGTCTAATGGGCTGTCCCCGGACGACAATAGAAGATGGCAAAGTATTCACAGTCATTTCCTTGCAGTCCAGGACTAATTCCATTGTTTTCATTGCCCATTTCCTGTCGCTTCATACATTGCGTAGTTTCTACCGGCCTTCTCAACAAATGTTGGACAATATCAACAAAGATGAAGGAAAAACTTGAAGCAGCTGAAATGTGGTTCTAGAGAAAGATGCTGTGGATATCATGGACCGAGCATGTAAACAATGATGAGGTGTTGGAAAAGATAGAAACGAAGATGAAATTTATATTGAGCATCAAGAAAAGACAACTGAAATTCCTGGGAAATGTAATTTTTTTTTTTTTTTTTTTTTAATCATTTCACCCCGAGCAAGGCAGAAATGCCACTGATGAGCTGGGGGATACATAAATGTAAAAAGATTAATTAGAAAAGAGTGAGGAGTACAAACTAGTTAGAAAAGAGCAATAGAAAGCTGAGAATGCAGGTGCGATGACAGATACATAGGTGGAGAGAAAGGGAAGCATATACGTGGGTTGGGAGAGAGCTAGTGTCCAGTGGTTAATAGATGAGTATTGACATTGCATTTAAATTTCTGGAGGTTGTAGCCGTGAAGGAGGTCTTGGGGAAGCTGATACTAACAGGCCAGATAGAGGGGGAAAAGAGACAGAGGAAAGCATTTGATAACATATTTGAAGGGCCTGAGCAGGTGGATGACAGAACGGGGGTTGCGTGGTGTAACAGGAAAAAGTGTGCTAAGAGCCACCAAGGACAGGGAGACGTGGAAGGCAATGATCGCCTACGTCCTGAAAGGAGAAGGGACATAGAAGAAGAAAAAGAAGAAGAATAATACATTTTTAATGAAGTCCAATTTACTTAAACTTAACCTTCCCTGAAAGTTCGTTGAATCGGAGGATAGAGGTATGTCAAGTCTCTACCTAACCTACCTGCTGAGTTCAATCATACTTATGATTTTCAACATGGTTTCTGCGCATCGAATCAGTTTTCCAAACATGAAATTGATCTGATACTAGTCTTCATGAAAGCAATCTTTATGATGCTCTGGTTGGGCGAGATAGAAAATTTTTTCAGCCTAATTTTTATTTAATTAGGCCAACAAACAAAAACAATCGCTAAAAAATATTTTGTATATCTAAAGTTTCATCCAAATCGGTTTCGTTTGTCTGTCCGTCGAAAAGATGTCTCAAGACCAGCTGGGTGGGACATGCAGTGATGAAGGATGGCTTGGAGAAGCTGATACAAACAGGCTAGATAGAGGGGGGAAAAAGAGACAGAGGAAAGCAGTTGATAACATATTTGAAAGGCCTGAGCAGGTGGATGACAGAACGGGGATTGCGAGATGTTAGAGGAGAAAGCGTGCTAAGAGTCACCAGGGATAGAGAGACGTAGAAGGCCATGATCGCCTACGTCCTAAAAGGACAAGACACTAAGAAGTAGTATCTAGGTTAAAATTCTGCGATCGTTTTATTTTGATGTCCCCAATAAGTAGTTCACACCTTATGCTGCCTCTTTTGCTGACAAGCTTGCATTTGACTCGTATTTGTTTGTCAATCAACTCCGGTCATCTAAAATTCTTAATGTCGAAACCGATAGCACATACACAACTCTCGTTATTGAATTTATTTAGTTTAATGTATCCACAGATTCAAAATGACAGGAATTTTTTTTCTCTTCTAAGTGCTGCCGTCCTTATCCAGTCTGTTATTGTATCTGCCAATGCTTTTCATCGAATCTTCCACCGTGTGCATTGTCACTGAAGAGGCTTCTCTTCTTTCTTTATTATTATTATTAGTCTATTAAGCGTGCAATTCTTGTTCGATGTTTTCAGTTTGTCTTCCCGCCACGAGGCGGGGGATCGTAGGAAGGCAATGCCATATAGCGTACAGGTTGAAGTGCACTCGGTCCAGAATTAATTGACAAGTTTCTTCTGACGTATTCCCACGGCACAGCGGAATTGGACGTAGGATTGGTGGTTTACAAGAAAAAGAATAATGGCTGCGAGAGGAAAACTGAGACACGAGTGTATTGATGAAGAACAGAAAAGATGGAGACCTCGAGAAAGGAATAAAAAGTGACAGTCGAAAAAGGTTTTCATTGGGGATACAAGGATAGAGACAGGGTTTCCAGATAAAATGTCTAGTTGCAAACAAAACGAAGGAGAAATATCTGATAACAGGCTCAATTTTTAGTGCTAAGTTTAGATTCAACCAAATCTAGAAGTTTTTTTAAAATAGGCATCCAATCTCACTCACTCACACACACACATGAGGGTGGATTAATAAATCATCATGACAGTTATTTATTTAGATCCGAAAATTTTCTTATATACTATTATATATATATATATATATATATATATATATATATATATATATATTGTATTCAACGTATGCCATGAGTAGAGATTAAATTGGGTGTATTGAAATTTGTTAGTGCAAAATGAGTTCTATCTGCCGACGTCATTTTATTTATATATATATATATATATATATATACACACACACACACACACACAAATAAATCTTAGAAAAAGTTACGAAATGGTATTAACCGACAAATTTATTTTAATCTATTTCGGTTAAATATACAAAAACAGTATCCACTAAAAATAATGTTCAAACAAATAAGTTAAATATGGAAAGTGTTGTAATTTGCTTAAAGCATTGTGTATATTGGGATTATGGTTATGTTTTGAAGGCTGTCACAATGCGTTTAGTAAAATAAAGGTAAATAATTTGTTGGATATCATCTATTTATTATACATTAATATTTCGAGATCAAAATCTCATCTTCAGAATGTTAGGGCGATCGTGTTTGAAACCGAGACTTTCCTTTCGACAAATGGCTCTCCTGGCTGGAGATCACAAACACAAAATGAAGTATAATGTAACACTAGTAGTATACACACATAAACACGCACACAACAAAACTAACGGTCAGGCCAACACACACTTAAAGAACATATCGAAGCAGACTGATACCATTAGACCATAAAATTCCCAACTATGAATCACACATATTTTTTTTTTTTAATCATCTCACCCCAAGCAAGGCATTCCACTGCCACTATTGCGCATGGAGCTACATAGGGGAAGGTAAAGAGAAGGAGTGGATAGACATAGGGAATGTCAGGAGAAAGGTGACAGATGAGTAAGGATAGCGAGGATGAGGGTCGGGCAGATGGGAAGAGTGCTTGATAGAATGGGAGCAGGTTAGTGTGTTAGGAGGTGTCTATTGACCTTACATTTAAACTCCTGGAGATTGTAGCCGTCGGGGAAGCAATCGTTTGGAAGAGAATTCCACAGTCGGGAAGTACGAGGAAAGAAACTGTTGGAGTAGAAGTTACGGCTGCATTTTATCGGTTTCACTGTAAAAGGGTGGGATCTCGTTGCTAATCTAGTATCTCATGCAAATTCGTATTTAGGGGGCACCAGTGATCTAAGTTCATCGGAGCAGAAGCCGTGAAAGTATTTATAGAAGAGACACAGGGAAGCCACGTCTCGCCGGTGGGAGAGAGACTGCAGGCGGTCTGCCAAGTCGGTATCTATCACATTACAGA
This sequence comes from Ascarosepion bandense, assembly GCA_037127315.1. Classification (NCBI taxonomy): domain Eukaryota; kingdom Metazoa; phylum Mollusca; class Cephalopoda; order Sepiida; family Sepiidae; genus Ascarosepion; species Ascarosepion bandense. The sequence continues at coordinate 4,340,296 of JBBBDQ010000201.1, read as the reverse complement.
CCCGCCTCTGAACCTTATCGAGAAGCCCGAGGAGAACAGCAGGGGCACCCGACCAGATATGGCAGCAGTATTCAATGCACGGGCGGATGGTAGATTTGTAAATGTGCAGGATAGATTTAGACGGAAAAAACTTCCGGGCCCTACACAGAGAACCGACTTTCATAGCAGCGGATTTAGCAATGGATTCGATATAGTCATTCCATTTGAGGTCCGCTGAAAGTGTGAGACCAAACCATATACAAACCATAAACACACACACATGCATGCACTAGCACACTTACACACACACAGCAGCAGCAGCCAGGAGGACCATTGTCGGTTTCAAACACGATCGCCCTAACATTCTAAAGATGAGATTTTCATCTCGAAATATTAATGTATAATAGGTGATACCCAACCAATTATTTACCTTCCTTTATTTTACTAAACGCAATATGACAGCCTTCAAAACCTAACCATATTCCAAGTTTAAATATGTCGGTTAATACCATTTCATAAGTTTCCGTAAGATTTCGTAATATTGTCTTTGCTTACGTTTGTTTAAATTAGGATACGAACCAGAGCAGATATAAATATTATGATGAATCCTGAACTTAGGTATTCATGGCTTATTTCGACCTTGTTAAACCATGAAATCTTCCGTGTTAAAACAAGTTAGATCTATTGACGACTTCTAAGTATATGGTAGTCGCAGGTTAGAATCCTGCCAGAAACTGCAAATTTCTCGAATATTCAGGCCGAAGTGGGTATGTATGTATATATATATATATATATATATATATATATTAGTGTATCGAGGCAGTAGATAATTTTCTAAACATAGACTGTTGAATATAACAGACAATGAATGTCTATTATGTTTAATCATGAGCCGTTCTAAACGTCGTATTTTGGCTTTAATTTCAGGTTAAAATAAAAACAAAAATTCTCCAACATTTGGATATTTTTTTATTAAGTTGATTCTAAGCTTTCGGCTCACATTTTCGAACTGCGTTTGATATTTTTGGTAACTGTTATCGTTGCTTAGCAAAGTTTTGTCAACACAAGATAAAATCGTCGCTGATGGTGGTTATTTTTATGGCAACTTCCCTGTAACCTATCTGAAGATGGCTTTTGTGAGCCGAAAGCTTAGAACCAACTTAATAAAAAATTATCCAAATGCTGTGTCATCCGTAAACAAGATAGAAGAGATAACGGATCAGCAGGTTGAGCAATAAACCATCAGCAAAAGTTCTTTCGTGGTGGGTGATCAAAGGGCGAACAGCGCTTCACCTGTTGCAATGATATCTACACTTTAGCTCTACTGCACGACATTTAAAGACAGATTCCTGTCCACATTCAAAATTTAAAAGTATTGATAGATGATACAAGTATACTCCACCCCATCCAACCGGCACTAAAATAAGGCTAGTTATGAGTACAGCTATAATTTTTTTCAAATTTCTATAATAGCAATATTTTTAAAGTTATAATTATGTAAAAATTACATAAAGTTATCTCTTAGGTAAAATACGAAAAACATGGTGATAAGTTTTTTTATTAGTGCAGCAGAGCGCGTTTCATGATTATGTACAAAAAAGTCACAACTACCAATTGCATGAATTTTTCATATTAAAATTTCATCCTTGAAGATGATTTAGGATGAGATTGAAAGTACGTGGGAAAATAAATAAACAAAAAAAACGGCGCCTTTCCTAATGAATTTAAATATCAGCATTAAGAAGTTCATCAGGGAATTCAAGAGGATTAAATGACGATAGACACAAGTCCAGATTATTCAAACAAACATGCTTGAATGCTGCCTTATATATATCTCTCTCTCACTCATATATATATATATATATATATATATATATATATATATATATAATCTTTTATCTCTCTCTCTCTCTCTATATATATATATATATATATAAAACACAGAATAATCTTGAATGTGCTTTGCCATAGAAACATGAAAAACTCTTAAGAGCATAAATATAAATGGATAGTGTTCAAAATAATTGTTCAAGGCATTGTTTTTTTTGTTTTTAGGAGGTTCATTTAACAAAGCGATATTATACTATACTTCAGTCAGTTAAGTGTCATACGTGATACACCCTTGGGCGATCATGTCTCGAAAGAGACATGACTGACTGGGCAGAAGACTATTCCACTGTAGGTTGCCATTGCTTTCTGCGATACACTGGTTGCCAGCCAAGGTTATATAGCCCAATCTGTTCTATTATTTAACCCATAACTGGAAGGAACAGACGGATTAACACCTTTCCCAAGGGTATTTGCGCGTATGTGAAAGCAATGAATTCAATTGGAATTGAAACTCTGCCCCCCGATTTGTCTATATTTCTGAGATGAGGTAGTATTTACACTATTTGGAATATTGCCCTCATCTTCGTTGCCATTTCTACAACGGTCGAAACGTCGTACAAATGACAACTAAAATGAGGACACGAGTCTGAATACTGTAAATAATGCATACTGTACTTCAGTCTGTATCAAGGAATAGCTAATAATTATGTCGATGATGTTAGTTACACACATCTGTGTGTGTGTGTGTGTGTATATATATATATATATATATATATATATATATATAGGAAAACACTTGTTGAAAATACTTAGACAAGAAAATAATAAACGAAAACCTAAAATTCTAGAAGCTATCTACATCAAACAGTTTAAACCTAGCCTAAATAAAGTAAATTTAGACACCTCTACTAACATACTTCAATGCCTATAATCGACGGGAGAGGTCATAGTTATTATACTTACCCCCTACACCATAGTAGCAGCAGTTCCCAGACCAATCCCTTCATACCACTATACTCTCATTTGACCAAAAACCCACTACCACCATTCCTTCTCGGCCTGCGGCCATGTGCGACGCAAAAAAAAAGGGGCCTGTTTAATTTTCTCTGTATAACTCCACTCTGTTAATAGTTTGAATGTTCTATGTTCACTGTATATTAAAAGTTCATCCTTTGATAATGGCTTATGTAAGCCGAAAGCTCAGACCTGATAAAAAAATCAACAATTACTGCGATTTCTTGTCGTCTTTTCATGACAACACTATCATGTTAATCAGATCATACGAAAGGATCTTACACAAAATAAATACAGAACTTGTCTATATTATTCAATGAAACCTGTATTAATGAAAAAATGCTGCCAAAATACACACACAATATATATATATATATATATATATATATATATATAACCTAACTTAGGTCAATGTGTGTTACAGACACGGCGGTATTATAAGGGAAAGGTGTGATAGTAATCAAAGAATGTAAAGAATTGCAAGATACAAAAGAAAGGATGAGATTGGGAATATTTATTGAGATATGATAGAAAAGGGCTCAAAGTGAGAGAAGGAAATGTTGAAATGTTCCGAAGAAAATAAAAATGGTATAAAAGACTGCTATAGTTTAAGAAAAAAAGAAAGAAAATACAAAAGTTTGACATTTATATCCCTTCTGAATGGCGAACTGACCGCAGTGGGCATGGAAGGCGAATATTTGCCTCTGGTCTTCCTTTTGTATTTCTTGGCTTCGAATCAAGCCATCTGGATGAAGATTGAATTTCTTTTGGCAACTAATTCATACAAGACGTATTTCTTCTTCATTGTCGCACGTAAGTAGGGAAGAAATGAATTGATTAGCGAGATGCTATAGTAAAAATGTAATAGAATAAAAATTAGGAACAAAAGTCAGAGAATGAAGAAGGGAGAAACGCAGCGAAAGATTTTAGAAAAAATACATGGAATTGAATAAGAACGAGAAAAAACACTAAATAGACAAATGAAGGACAAAGAAAGACTAAAATATTTATTTAAAGAGAAAAAAAGAATGACTAAACATTTATTTAAAGAGAAAGAAAGAAAGACTAAACGTTTATTTAAAGAGAAAGAAAGAAAGACTAAACGTTTATTTAAAGAGAAAGAAAGAAAGAAAGACTAAACGTTTATTTAAAGAGAAAGAAAGAAAGACTAAACGTTTATTTAAAGAGAAAGAAAGAAAGACTAAACTTTTATTTAAAGAGAAAGAAAGAGAAAGACTAAACGTTTATTTAAAGAGAAAGAAAGACTAAACGTTTATTTAAAGAGAAAGAAAGACTAAACGTTTATTTAAAGAGAAAGAAAGACTAAACGTTTATTTAAAGAGAAAGAAAGACTAAACGTTTATTTAAAGAGAAAGAAAGACTAAACGTTTATTTAAAGAGAAAGAAAGAAAGACTAAACGTTTATTTAAAGAGAAAGAAAGACAGACTAAACGTTTATTTAAAGAGAAAGAAAGAAAGACTAAACGTTTATTTAAAGAGAAAGAAAGAAAGACTAAACGTTTATTTAAAGAGAAAGAAAGACAGACTAAACGTTTATTTAAAGAGAAAGAAAGACAGACTAAACGTTTATTTAAAGAGAAAGAAAGACAGACTAAACGTTTATTTAAAGAGAAAGAAAGACAGACTAAACGTTTATTTAAAGAGAAAGACAGACTAAACGTTTATTTAAAGAGAAAGACAGACTAAACGTTTATTTAAAGAGAAAGAAAGACTAAACGTTTATTTAAAGAGAAAGAAAGACTAAACGTTTATTTAATGAGAAAGAAAGACTAAACGTTTATTTAAAGAGAAAGAAAGAAAGACTAAACGTTTATTTAAAGAGAAAGAAAGAAAGACTAAACGTTTATTTAAAGAGAAAGAGAGAAAGACTAAACGTTTATTTAAAGAGAAAGAGAGAAAGACTAAACGTTTATTTAAAGAGAAAGAAAGAGAGACTAAACGTTTATTTAAAGAGAGAGACTAAACGTTTATTTAAAGAGAGAGACTAAACGTTTATTTAAAGAGAGAGACTAAACGTTTATTTAAAGAGAGAGACTAAACGTTTATTTAAAGAGAGAGACTAAACGTTTATTTAAAGAGAGAGACTAAACGTTTATTTAAAGAGAGAGACTAAACGTTTATTTAAAGAGAGAGACTAAACGTTTATTTAAAGAGAGACTAAACGTTTATTTAAAGAGAGACTAAACGTTTATTTAAAGAGAGAGACTAAACGTTTATTTAAAGAGAGAGACAGAGAGAAAGACTAAACGTTTATTTCAAGAGAAAGACAGAGAGAAAGACTAAACGTTTATTTCAAGAGAAAGAAAGAGAGAAAGACTAAACGTTTATTTAAAGAGAAAGAAAGAGAGACTTTATTTAAAGAGAAACAGTAAGATGAAGAAAATATTTTTTAAAAAGAAACAATAAGGAGTAAAAAGAAAAGGTTGAAAAGAAAGATGGCAGTACGTATAAATATAAAAGGACAAATAAGGAAAGATTCAGAGAGAGCTCTCATGTGAGAATGAAAGAAAGAAAAGTCAGGCAAAAAAAAAAACGACAGGTTGATGTCGAAAGAGAGAAAGAACAAAACGATTGACTTAATATAGGGAATAATACTTGAGGAAAAATGACATACATATAAATACAGAAAGTGAGAAGGATCTTCAAGTTTCAAAAGGACGACTGTTTGATGTAGAAAGAGAATATGAGTTTGAAAATAAGAATCAAAGAACAAAAAGCTACAGATGGAGTAGATAGACTAAACTATCGCCCGGTTCACACTCCACCCACATCTATTGAACAGGTGAAGAGTCTCATCCCTTGTTTCCTGTTTAGGATGCGGTTTCCGGTTTTCTCTTTTCTAATCTTCTCACTCTTATGTAGCCCCCTGCACATCAGTGGCGTTACCGCCTTGTTAGGGGTGATATGATAAAAAAAAAAAAAGATCAAATCAAAATAAAATAGATTGCGCATTTAATTTCTCCTAATTTACAAGTTTCAGTATCGATTTTTTTTAAAGCGGTTGTTTTATCAATGATCACTTGTTGATGTTAGTTGCTTGTTGCGTTCTGGGGGTGGTCGCTCACTAAGGGTCAATTAAGATTAGCAAATCGTCCATGCATAGAAAAAGTTCGTTAATAACAGTTGGTTGCTGACGAAGAGGCTTGCTGACGAAGAGGTTTCCACGTTAAATACATAATGGGGAGGTTATAGTTGTACCACAGAGGAAAGTGTAGATTTTAAATGAGAGACCGCAGGCGTTTCTGGTTAAAAAGTGTTTTTTTTCTTTTTTTAAATATGTATTCTGCTTTATTCTTCATATGAAAAAAAAAGCACAAGATATACTTTTTAAAAAATCCACTTTATAACCAGAAACGTCTGCAATCTTTTTCTTATATATTTTCAATTGGAGTAGATAGACTGAACTATCGCCCGGTTCACACTCCACCCACGTCTATTGAACAGGTGTAGAGGCTCATCCCTTGTTCCCTGTTTAGGATGTGGTTTCCGGCTTTCTCTTTTCCAATCTGTTCACTCTTACGTAGCCCCCTGCACACCAGTGGCCTTACCGCCTTGCTTAGGGTGATGTGATTTTTAAAAAAATACGTATAAGAAAGAAAAGCAGATTTAGTTTTAGAAAGAAAAGGACATAAATCAGCATACAAAAAAGACGAATGAAATTTTATAGATTAAAAATAAAACCCAATTTCCTAAAGTAAGAAACTTCAGTTTAGTATATGTCAGGAATTTTACCAAGTCCAACATCCTTAAATAAGTTGCTAACTATTCAGTCAGAGGCTTTTTGCCAGATATTCAATATCTGAAATTCTGTCTGGCATGCATAAAAGCTAAAGGTCGTCAATGTCATAAGGCTGCATAGACTTGAGTGCGACAATTTGTACCATTAAAAACAGATGCATTTATTTTAGTTCTCAGACATCAAGATGCGAATTTAAGTGGATATCAATATTTTCCATATTCTGTCTGTAATGATCTTGCTTTACGTGCCGTGTTTAGATTATGTGCGTTGAGGTCCAGTGGACGAAAAATCGGAGAGACGAGTTCAAATTCCACTTGAATCCATTGTATTCACTTACGCGCAAATACCCTTGGGAAAGGTATTAATCCGTCTCTTCCCCCAGTTATGGGTAAAATAATAGGACAGATCCCCTCTGCATTCTATAACAATGCTTAGTTTTATTTCTCAAGTATAGTACAAATAAAAAAAGCTCCAGCAGAGCGCGAATAGAAAAAAGGGGGGGGGGGGCTCAAATAGGGCAGGAAGTTAATTTCTCACTATCGAGAATTCATTTTTTTATGATTTTCGCATAACACATGGTATAAGCAATTATTGAATGCATTTACTTTCTTCTTCATGTGCCGTGTCCTTTCAGAACGGAGGCGATCATGGCTCTGTCTCTTGTCGCTCTCAATAAATTTTCTCCTTGTAACTCCTCTAAGCCCCGCTCCGCCAACCATTTGCTCAGACCTAACAAGTACATCTCGCGCTGCTTTCCCCCTGTCTATCCGACCTGCGAGTATTATTTTCTCCAGGCCCTCCTTCCTCATTAAGTGTCCCAGGAACCTCATTTCCTGATATTTAGTCTCAGTAAAGTGCTATACTTGATACACGCTTGAGCGATCATATCTCTTTCAAGGCATGATTGACTGTACACAAGATTTTCAAAAAATAAGTCGTCGTTATTGTCAACGGCAGATTGGTTGCCAAGTAAGGCTATAGAACTAATCTGTCCTGCTATTTAACCTATATCTGGAGGGGAGGACAGAGATTAATACTTTTCCTCAGAGTATTTGCGCGTACTTCGACTGGAATACGGACTAGGCTCTGCAGTTTCTTGTTCTGAGCTAATATCCATTGCATCAAAAGGCAAATCTGACCCATCAGTTGTGTCTACTGTTCCGAAATGGCTTGTTTCAGAAGGTAGCAGAAGAAAGGACGAGAAATAAACTGCTCGAAAACCGAATGCATGGTCATCAGTAAAAAGGGCAGCCCCAAAAATTTAAATACCTGGGAAGCGTTATAACAGAAGACAGAAAGTGCGACACAAAGATCCGAAGGCGAATTGGCATGGCGAATAAAGCATTGCAGAAGTTGAGTAAAGTATTAAGAAACAGGACAATTTCGCTAGAAACTAGGAAGAGAGTACTGGATTGCTACGCGCTGTCCGTTCTTCAATATGGCAGTAAATGCTGGACAAAACCATCAAAGATGAAGGAAAAACTTGAAGCAACTGAAATGTGGTTCTACAGAAGGATACTGCGAATATTATGGATCGAGCATGTGAGAAATGATGAGGTCTTGGAAATGATGGAAACAAAAAGGAAATTAATACTGAGCATCAAGGAGAGACAGCTGAAGTTCCTGGGACACACAATGAGGACGGAGGGCTTGGAGAATCTGATACTAACAGGCCAGAGAGAGGGAAAAAGAGACAGGGGAAAGCAGAGGATAACATATTTAAAGGACATAATCAGGTGGATGCCGGAACGAGGATTGCATGGTGTAACAGGAGAAGGCGTGCTCAGAGCCACCAGGGATAGGGAAACGTGGAAGGCCATGATCGCCTATGTCCTGATGGGACAAGACACATAGAAGAAGTTAATTTTGCTTATTTTCTTTTCTTTTTTTTTTTCGTTCTTTGGTTTTCCTATTTTGTGGTGATGTGTTCAGCTGTCATTGTCATTTTTTATGGTCTCTCTAGCAGTCTGGGAGTTGGAACTATTTGTGAAGATGCACATCTTCTGGGCCGTTTAAAGTGAATATGTTAATTTTTGTTAATTTCTAAAAGTTCCATGTGCTAATCGCAATAATACAATGCAAAATGGAGAACTTGGTTTTAACGGAGAAGTCTCGGTGTCAGAGCCTCAGAGCAGAAATATGAAAGAGAAGCTATCGCACTTTCTATTACTCAATAAAATAAACTGAGAAAAAATCCCGAACGCATTTGTGAGAATTTCGATTCTGCTTACTACCATCGGATTTCATTTCGTTTCATAATATTCTTTTATGCTTCCTGATACCCATTCACGTTTAGAATTTTTAAGGCTAGTCACATCTGACACTCTTTCGAGAAAAAGACATTTTCCCTGCTTTCTTCTGCTTGCATTTGATTTCGATTTTCATTTCAATTTGTACCATTTTTTCTATCAATATTTCTAATTTTCGTTTCCTGTTTATTGCTTGTTTTTGTGTTTTTTTTGTTTTGTTTTTTATTTTGTTCTTGTATATATATACATACATACATACATACATACAAGAACAAAATAAAAAACAAGCAATAAACAGTAAACGAAAATTAGAAATATTATATATATATATATATATATATATATATATATATATATATATATATATATATATATATATGTTTATATTTTTTTTTTTTTTTTTGGTTCATGGATTTTTTATATTTTTTTTTTTTGGTTCATGGATTTTTTTTTTTTTGGTTCATGGATTTTTTTTTTGATTTTTTTTTGATTTTTTTTTTTGGTTCATAGACTTTTTTTTTTTGGTTCATGTATTTATTTTTTTTGTTCTTGGATTTTTTCGTTATTTTTTGGTTTTTTTTGCTGCTATGTAGTTGAATTTTTCACTGATCGTTATTTCATTACTGTTCAATTGTTTTCTAACTACTTTTCTAACACTATTAGACTTTTAGTCTTTCACTACTTGATCTTTTCTTTTTATTTCCCTACTTGAGCTCTCTTTCTCAATTCCTTCTCGCTTTCTCAATTCCTTCTCTCTTTCTCAATTCCTTCTCTCTTTCTCAATTCCTTCTCTCTTTCTCAATTCCTTCTCTCTTTCTCAATTCTCTCTCTTTCTCAATTCCTTCTCTCTCTCTCTCTCTCCTCCATTCCTTCTCTCCTTCATTCCTCTCTCTCTCTCTTTACTCAATTCCTTCTCTCTCTTTTACTCAATTCCTTCTCTCTCTTTTACTCAATTCCTTCTCTCTCTTTTACTCAATTCCTTCTCTCTCTTTTACTCAATTCCTTCTCTCTCTACTCAATTCCTTCTCTCTTTTACTCAATTCTCTCTGTCTCTCTTTTACTCAATTCCTTCTCTGTCTCTCTTTTACTCAATTCCTTCTCTGTCTCTCTTTTACTCAACTCCTTCTCTGTCTCTCTCTCTTACTCAATTCCTTCTCTGTCTCTCTCTCTCTCTCTTACACAATTCCTTCTCTGTCTGTCTCTCTCTCTCTTACTCGGATTTCCTTCTCTGTCTGTCTCTCTCTCTTACTCAATTCCTTCTCTGTCTCTCTCTCTCTTACTCAATTCCTTCTCTGTCTCTCTCTCTCTTACTCAATTCCTTCTCTGTCTCTCTCTCTTACTCAATTCCTTCTCTGTCTCTCTCTCTCTCTCTCTTACTCAATTCCTTCTCTGTCTCTCTCTCTCTTACTCAATTCCTTCTCTGTCTCTCTCTCTCTTACTCAATTCCTTCTCTGTCTCTCTCTCTCTTACTCAATTCCTTCTCTGTCTCTCTCTCTCTTACTCAATTCCTTCTCTGTCTCTCTCTCTTACTCAATTCCTTCTCTGTCTCTCTCTCTCTTCTCAATTCCTTCTCTGTCTCTCTCTCTCTTACTCAATTCCTTCTCTGTCTCTCTCTCTCTTACTCAATTCCTTCTCTGTCTCTCTCTCTCTTACTCATTCCCTTCTCTGTCTCTCTCTCTCTTACTCAATTCCTTCTCTGTCTCTCTCTCTCTTACTCAATTCCTTCTCTGTCTCTCTCTCTCTTACTCAATTCCTTCTCTGTCTCTCTCTCTCTTACTCAATTCCTTCTCTGTCTCTCTCTCTCTCTTACTCCAATTCCTTCTCTGTCTCTCTCTCTCTTACTCAATTCCTTCTCTGTCTCTCTCTCTCTCTTACTCAATTCCTTCTCTGTCTCTCTCTCTCTCTTACTCAATTCCTTCTCTGTCTCTCTCTCTCTTACTCAATTCCTTCTCTGTCTCTCTCTCTCTCTTACTCAATTCCTTCTCTGTCTCTCTCTCTCTTACTCAATTCCTTCTCTGTCTCTCTCTCTCTCTTACTCAATTCCTTCTCTGTCTCTCTCTCTCTCACTCAATTCCTTCTCTCTCTCTCTCTCTCCTCAATTCCTTCTCTCTCTCTCTCTCTCACTCAATTTCTTCTCTGTCTCTCTCGCTCAGTTTCTTCTCTGTCTCTCTCTCTCTCACTCAGTTTCTTCTCTGTCTCTCTCTCTCTCACTCAATTTCTTTCTGTCTCTCTCTCTCACTCAATTTCTTCTGTCTCTGTCTCTCTCACTCAATTTCTTCTCTGTCTCTGTCTCTCACTCAATTTCTTCTCTGTCTCTCTCTCTCTCTCACTCAATTTCTTCTCTCTCTCTCAATTTCTTCTCTCTCTTACTCAATTTCTTCTCTCTCTTCTATATTTCCTTCTCTCTCTCAATTCCTTTTCTGTCTCTCTCTCTCTTACTCAATTCCTTCTCTCTCTCTCTCTTAATTCCCTCGGCTGGTAACATGTCTAGGTGAAACAATTTCATATACGAAACCTAAAATCGAAAATCATTGCCTAATATTTCCACAATAACTTGCATATAAATGTATTGTTTACATATTTTAATGAAAAGGAAGCCGTGGAGAGAAATATTTTAATCCTTTGTGGAAGTACTAAAGAGACACAGATTAGCAGAAGTTTCCTAAGTCTCAACAAAAAGAATTTTTTACGTTTCATCTTTTTTTGCAGCGCCTTGTGGTTAAAATGCTTGAATTTGTACAAGTCGCAGAGATTGGCATTGAAACTGAAATAAAAACGAAAATGTTGAATTATTCTCAGTTTCCACTTGGATGACTGGTTCAGAAGATCCTTTAGTTTTATTTCCCTCAGTTTGGCATGAAAATCTGATGTGCCGCGAGACTTTGAAGGCGTTATCGATTATAGCTTTCCTCGATTACCTGTCTTTCGTTGCCCTTTTTAAAAACATTGCTTTTTTTCTCACCTCTCATTGACTCTCTTCTTTCATTGATTTACTCAACTTCTCTGGGCAGGTGATGCGTTGTTATTTTACTTCCCTAATGCTTTCAATCATTTGTGAGTATCAGATTTTCAAAGCCCGCTTTCCTCATTATATTACTGAGACTTTTCAACTCTCTTTTTGCTGATGCTAATAAAAACAATAAGGATACTTATATTAAGTATCTTTATTGTTGTTGATCACGTGTTCGTTTTATGGTATCCTCAGCATCCTTCTGTAGAACAATATTTCTGTTGCTTCAAGATTCTTCAACTCTGAGCATTGACTGATATCTAGGAGGACTGTTATTATGTAACAATTCATTGCACATCTTAGACTGTAATAAAATTTTCTTGTTTCTTAAGACATTGTAAAGCTTAAAATCTGAATATGATCATTATAGCTTTTAATATGTATTTTACATTGCTTTTCTGTAATCTTTAAAAGTATTCTTTCCTCTTTGGCTTTTATGTCTAATATATATAATGTGCGTTCTGGTGTAGTGGATATCGGTTCGGAACGAGAAGTCGGTGAACCGAGTTCGAATTCAAGTTGAATTCCTTGCATTCGCTTACGCTCAAATAATCCTGAGGAAGGTATTAATCCGTCTCTTCCCTCCAGTTATGGGTTAAATAACAGGACATATATGGTTCTATAGCCTTGACTGGCAATCAATCATCTACAGAAACTAATGGCAACATACTACAAGATAATCTTCTGCCCAGTCAGTTATGTTTCTTTCGGGACACGATCGCCCAAGTGTGTATCACGTATGGCACTTAACTGACTGACTGATATATAATATGGAGATAACTCTCACAATCCAAGATAAAATATTCTCTCTAGCTCTCTCTCTCTCTCTCTCTATATATATATAATCTCCCCTCCTCCATCTCTCTCTCCCCTCCTCCATCTCTCTCGGCCTTCCATATCTCTCTCTCGCCCTCCCTCTTTTCCATCTCTCTCTCGCCCTCCCTCTTTTCCATCTCTCTCTCTCGCCCTCTCTCTTTTCCATCTCTCTCTCTCGCCCTCCCTCTTTTCCATCTCTCTCTCGCCCTCCCTCTTTTCCATCTCTCTCTCGCCCTCCCTCTCATCTCTCTCCCTCTCTCTCTCTCGCCCTCCCTCTTTTCCATCTCTCTCTCTCTCTCCCATCTCTCTCTCTCTCTCTCTCTCTCCCTCCCTCCCTTTCCTTTCCTCTCTCTCTCTCTCCCTCTTTTCTATCTCTCTCTCTCTCTCGCCCTCCCTCTTTTCCATCTCTCTCTCTCTCTCGCCCTCCCTCTTTTCCATCTCTCTCTCTCTCTCGCCCTCCCTCCCTCTCTCTCTCTCTCTCACCCTCCCTCTTTTCCATCTCTCTCTCGCCCTCCCTCTTTTCCATCTCTCTCTCTCTCGCCCTCCCTCTTTTCCATCTCTCTCTCTCTCGCCCTCCCTCTTTTCCATCTCTCTCTCTCTCTCTCTCTCTCTCCCTCTCTCTCTCTCTCTCTCGCCCTCCCTCTTTCCATCTCTCTCTCCCTCTCATCTCTCTCTCCCTCTTTTCCATCTCTCTCTCTCTCGCCCTCCCTCTTTTCCATCTCTCTCTCTCGCCCTCCCTCTTTTCCATCTCTCTCTCTCTCGCCCTCCCTCTTTTCCATCTCTCTCTCTCTCGCCCTCCCTCTTTCCATCTCTCTCTCTCTCTCGCCCTCCCTCTTTTCCATCTCTCTCTCTCTCGCCCTCCCTCTTTTCCATCTCTCTCTCTCTCGCCCTCCCTCTTTCCATCTCTCTCTCTCTCTCTCTCCCTCCCTCCATCTCTCTCTCCCCGCCGAAAGTTGAGGACCAACGGCTAGATTTTGGAAAATCGCTTTTAAATATAAACTAATTTTTCGGAAGAGTTCTATTAAATATTCAATAATAATAAGGAAATTAACTCATTATTACATAAGAATTTCTTAAATCGTGTGGAATAATAATACATCGCAATAAGCTATAAAATAGCATCGTTCATTTGGCGATACACTTTTCAAATCGTATTTTTGTATCTGTGCATCAGGTGAAACTGTGTTCATTTTGTGTTTATAAATTTTTAATATGCCAAAATAGGGTTACGTAGAAAGCGTATACGAGTTTGTTTCGGTAGCAGTCTGTTTAGAAGCAGCCATAACACAGCGAAAGTTAAACGTCGACTGGCACCAATGCAATTTCAGTGCTTATTTCAAAAGAATACTGATGACAAAGGGAAATAAAATACTTCGAAAAATTGTATTGATGCCACTCAGAATTAAACATTAAAAGTGAGTAATCTATCAAGCAACGAACTAAAAACAGAAAAACCAAGACTGTTTATGGAAATTTGTAGAAAAACATCTGAAAACCTTCGCCTTAAAATCTAAGAGCTACTTTACTATGTTACAGTCAGGTACAAATTATATGTAATTATTTTTATTTAATAATTTAAAAGAGAAAATACATTTAAAAATGGTTTACAATCATTTGATCCTTCAGTTCTTTTCAAGTAAGATATTGTTACGAGTATTATTATAAAATATCTGTACCTGAAATGTGCAATTGTGTAATTTTTACGGCCCCTCTTTTCTTCTCTATTCGGTTTTATAAACTGCGTCCTGGTTGTGATGACTGCATTTTGGTAGATGTTAAAATTCTTTCTAAAGGAACGAATCGATAAAAAGGCAGTAAGAGGCCAAAATTCTTGACCAATGTCTGGGGGAGAATAAACAACATTGCTGTTACTCTTTAAGCGCTTCCACAAGCGATTCTCATTGGTTCTGCAGTTGATTACACAACGTCTATTTTTTGCGTGACCTCCAGAGTACACAACGTCTATTTTTTGCGTGACCTCCAGAGTACACAACGTCTATTTTTTGCGTGACCTCCAGAGTACACAACGTCTATTTTTTGCGTGACCTCCAGAGTACACAACGTCTATTTTTTGCGTGACCTCCAGAGTACACAACGTCTATTTTTTGCGTGACCTCCAGAGTACACAACGTCTATTTTTTGCGTGACCTCCAGAGTACACAACGTCTATTTTTTGCGTGACCTCCAGAGTACACAACGTCTATTTTTTGCGTGACCTCCAGAGTACACAACGTCTATTTTTTGCGTGACCTCCAGAGTACACAACGTCTATTTTTTGCGTGACCTCCAGAGTACACAACGTCTATTTTTTGCGTGACCTCCAGAGTACACAACGTCTATTTTTTGCGTGACCTCCAGAGTACACAACGTCTATTTTTTGCGTGACCTCCAGAGTACACAACGTCTATTTTTTGCGTGACCTCCAGAGTACACAACGTCTATTTTTTGCGTGACCTCCAGAGTACACAACGTCTATTTTTTGCGTGACCTCCAGAGTACACAACGTCTATTTTTTGCGTGACCTCCAGAGTACACAACGTCTATTTTTTGCGTGACCTCCAGAGTACACAACGTCTATTTTTTGCGTGACCTCCAGAGTACACAACCATTGATACCATTTACTCAGAGGACTTATATAGTCGTCAAATTTCAGTTTACGACGAAAAAATTTATTTGATATCGATACCAGGAAATCAAAATTTGACTTCCATCCATTCATTTTTCTTTCAGTCTATGGTTTTGCTTTAACTGGAAGCTATTGCTTTTTAGTCTTTCGTGCTAACGTCCAAAGAGTCTGAGCTCCAGGACCATGCATTAGTTTTTAAGCTTTCATTACACCCGAGCAACGCCGTGCTATACTGCTAGTATCTGTTTAAAAGGGACATGCATATTTTAATTTCTGTTGAAATTTACAATTTTCTGCATCGTCAAGTCTGTCCTTATGGATTTATACAGCGAGAATATGTTAGGCAAACTAGAACACTTATTAGGAATTTTATTGCCGGCTATAAACTTAATACAGGATATGTATAGACTTCTAGACAATCCTCTTCATGACTGACTCAAATAAGTAAATAAAGCAGAAGAGAAGGACTAACGAATAACTTCAAAAACCTAAAACGCATGGTCATAAGGCAAAGCCTAGAAGAACAATTCCGGTTCTGGTGGAAAGAGACTAATCACTGATATTAACCAGATTTCAATGCGACTCTTTCACCGTCTGCATTGGAGTCAGTTTCATGCTTTTATAAATTATTCCTTTCCTTAGTTCAATATTTGTCAGCTTATTTACTAAGCCACAAGAACTACTCTCATCTTTAAAAATTGTCTTCACTGTCGTATTTTAAACCATATATATGCACACACACACACAGGCATATTTTTACTGATCATTTGAGATATATATTTAGTTTATCAGAAATCTCCCATCTATTATTCATGGTATTGAATTTTCTCAATTATTTTTGAATTCATGACAGATTCAACTAATTTTATTTGATTGCTTTATATAACTGACTTTTAGCAAATGTCAAACATTTATAGGTCAAATTATAAATATATTTATTGCATCTTTAGAAAAACATTTCTCACTCCTTTTCCTTTTTTTCCAATTGGAGTAGATAGACTAACCTATCGCCCGGTTCACACTCCACCCACGTCTATTGAACAGGTGAAGAGGCTCATCCCTTGTTCCCTGTTTAGGATGTGGTTTCCGGCTTTCTCTTTTCTCTTTTCCAATCTGTTCACTCTCACGTAGCCCCCTGCACATCAGTGGCGTTACCGCCTTGCTCGGGGTGATATGATTTTTAAAAAATTTCATTTTTTTTCTTGTGACGATAACGATTTTACTTGTTGGTTCATTCATACTGCATCCCTTCTACATTCGGATTCATGTAACTCTCGTTCTTTTACTTGAAATGTTTTGGGTTGTCAATTTATTTTTATCTAGTTATTCAGTTTTGCATGATTTTGTTTTTAATGTTTTCCCCATTTTTTTATTTTCTGCTTGTTTTCTACATTTTCCTTTCTTTCGGGTTTTCTGCTTTTTGACCCAACCCCATATTGTCTGTCCCCTTTTTTGTTTTCTTCCTCTCGGTCTTTTTCTTGCTTTCTTCCTCTCGGTCTTTTTCTTGCTTTCTTCCTCTCGGCCTTTTTCTTGCTTTCTTCCTCTCGGCCTTTTTCTTGCTTTCTTCCTCTGGCCTTTTTCTTCTTTCTTCCTCTCGGCCTTTTTCTTGCTTTCTTCCTCTCGGCCTTTTTCTTGCTTTCTTCCTCTCGGCCTTTTTCTTGCTTTCTTCCTCTCGGCCTTTTTCTTGCTTTCTTCCTCTCGGCCTTTTTCTTGCCTTTCTTCCTCTCGGCCTTTTTCTTGCTTTCTTCCTCTCGGCCTTTTTCTTGCTTTCTTCCTCTCGGCCTTTTTCTTGCTTTCTTCCTCTCGGCCTTTTTCTTGCTTTCTTCCTCTCGGCCTTTTTCTTGCTTTCTTCCTCTCGGCCTTTTTCTTGCTTTCTTCCTCTCGGCCTTTCTTTTTCCTCATTTTTCACGTTCTTAGGTTTTCTGTGTTTTTTTTTTGTTTTTTTTGTTTTTTTACTCCTATTTTCTTCACTTTTTTTTTTCATTTTTACTTGGAGTTTTTTGTCTTCTGTTTCACTTGTGTTGTTTCTGTTGTTTTGCTTTCTATCTTCCTCCTTTTCTCTGTCTTTTCTCATGATCTCTGAATTTTCATAGTTTTAATATTCTGCTCTTTCATTCTTCTCACCCATATATGATTATATTTTTTAAATCAATAAATTTAAAATATATTGTATTCAAACAGTTGTCTTCTTGTACATTTAACATAGACAATAATACAACAGCTTTGACTCGGATTTTTATATCCAAATGTAGCTGTGTATTGACCAGTCAAAGTAAAACCCTCTGCTGAAAAAAAATTCGGTTAGCCTCATTTGCGAAATACCAGCACTGATAAAAAAAAAAAAAAAAAAGGCAAACCTTGAACTGATAACACTTGAAAATTGAAAGGGAAATTATGCAAGGATTCTTGTCAGTTTGAACAGGCGTGAAACATTCTGAAAATACATAAACTAAAACAGAACAAACGCAAGTAGAAGAAAATAACAATGTGTTAAATTGATCAGAAATTGAAGTCTGCCACATTGCCGTCTAATGATTACAAAGCGTTCTGCAAAACCTGAATTTACTATCAATAGCTCGCGAGATAAGATTGCTTAGATTTTTGCGGAAGTAAATATAAGTAGAAATATGACGGATGTGCGTTGTAGTGCAGTGGATATCGGCTCGGAACAAGAAATCGGGAGAGCCGAGTTCAAATTCCAGTTGAATTCATTGCATTCACTTACGCGCAAATACCCTTAGGAAAGGTATTAATCCATCTCTTTCTTCCGGTTATAAGTTAAAAAACAGGACATTGGGTTCAATAGCCTGGGCTGGTAACCAATCTTCCGTAGAAAGCAATGGCAACCTACTGCGGGATAATCTTCTGCCAAGTCAGTCATGTCTCTTTCGAGACATGATCGCCCAACCGTGTTTCACGTATGGCACTTAACTGACTGAAATATGAGTAGAAATATGACTGGTGAAATATGAGGAGGAAGATTGGTAAAAAAAAATTGGAGGTGTAGGGGGAGTAAGATAAAAAGGGGATTGAGGAGAATAATAAAAAATCAGTATCAGTAAAAGAAGAAAATATAACTATTAGAAGCGGGAGGAGGAAAAATATCAAATGAAGTGGGAGAAGGATAGAATTGGAAAGCGTGGTGGGAGTAGTATAAAGAGAATAAAGAAAAAAGCAAATGAGATTGTGGGGGGGAGGGGCGGAGAAAAGGTGAGAAAGAAAGAAACAGCAGATGGTGAAAAATAAATAGAAGGTTGAAGAGAAAGAGGTGGAAGATGGCAACCCGAGAAAGCAAAGTTGAAGAATGAGACATAAAAGATTCAGAAAGAAATTCAGGAAGAAAAGATTCAAAGGTGGATGATCTCTATAAGAAGCTGATAAACAATTGGCAGTAAAAAGAAAAAAACAAAAAAAGTGCGACTATTATGAGAACAAAAAAACAAACATTGGCAATCACTACAACAGCAATAATCAACGTAACGTCAATAACAGCGGCAATAACAAGCAACAACCACCCCCAGGCCAGTAACAGGGGGGAACAAAATTGCCCACATCGAAAGCTTAATTATGTAAAATCTAGCGTGTAATTATCCAATGCGTTCGAGGAGAAATTTTCAATTTTCAAATTTTCTTTTACTTTCAACCGAGGCTCACTCTTCCATAAAAGAAAGAAGACTGGTGGCGAGGGAAGAAGTTCGAATGAGAGGCGAGACTGAGGCGAGGATCTGTCGATTGTGAGGATGTAGCAGTGTGGGTGGTGGCATGTTAGGTGACTGGCTGTGAGGGGCAGGATTAACGTCAGAAAACAGCAAGATAATTAGAAATACGTGAGAATGCCGCAAAATATTAACTACGATTTGCTATTTTCACACATTCGCAACCTGTTTTTCCTAGTCAGGTTGAGTTTTGTCAAGCTTCTTTTCTCTCGTTTCACCATCAAAGGCTCGAACTCAAATCTCACATCTCAGACGTTGATTTCTTGTATATTGTGGTTTTGTTTATCTTTCTTCGATTTTTTTGTTTTTTTTTTCCATTTGTAATTTTTTAATTTTATTTTAAATTTTGTAAATAATTTTAGGGATTTATTTGCCTATTTAGGGTTTGTTAGCATTTTTGTATTTTTTTATTAATTTTTCTTGTTTCTAATTTTTTTTTTTTTAAGTTTCTTTATTTTATCGCTTTTGTCTTTTTCTCGGTTTCTTCCTCATATTTCTTGACTTATCTTCAGCCCCTTTTCTAGGTCTTTTCCTCATCATTTTCGTTTTTCTTTCTCTCTCCTTCCCTCCCTACCTGTGCGCGAGCGCCCACTCCCTCCCTTCCCTCTCTGTGCGCGAGAGCCCACTCTCTCTCTCTCCCTCCCCCTCTCTGTGCGCGAGAGCCCACTCTCTCTCTCTCTCCCTCCCTCCCCCTCCCCCTCTGTGCGCGAGAGCCCACTCTCTCTCTCTCTCCCTCCCCCTCCCCCTCTCTGTGCGCGAGCGCCCACTCTCTCTTCCCCTCCCACCCTCTCTGTGCGCGAGCGCCCACTCTCTCTTTCCCTCCCTCCCCCTCTCTGTGCGCGAGCGCCCACTCTCTCTTTCCCTCCCTCCCCCTCTCTGTGCGCGAGCGCCCACTCTCTTTCCCTCCCTCCCTCCCCCTCTCTGTGCGCGAGCGCCCACTCTCTCTTTCCCTCCCTCCCTCCCCCTCTCTGTGCGCGAGCGCCCATTCTCTCTCTCCCTCCCTCCCTCCCACCCTCCCTCCCTCCCTCCCTCACCCTCTCCCTCCCTCCCTCTCCCTCCCTCCCTCCCTCCCTCCCTCCCTCCCTCCCTCCCTCACCCTCTCTCTCCCTCCCTCCCTCCCACCCTCTCTGTGCGCGAGCGCCCACTCTCTCTCCGAGAGCGCCCACTCTCTATGCGCGAGCGCCCACTCTCTATGCGCGAGCGCCCACTCTCTCTCCGAGCACTCTCTATCATTTCTTCACTCCAGTACTCGTTACATATATTTCTCCTTTTTCCTCATCTTTTTTTTTTCTTATTATTCTATTTATTTTTCCTCCTACCCATGAGATTGTCATCAGTATTTGTGTATTTTCCCCTCGAAGTTTTTTTTGGATGCTGAATCTGATGATTATATAACTCGGATTTTTCCTTGTCAGATATTAGTACCTTTATATTTTTGCCTACTTCGAATTCACGATGTCAAGATCCCGACTCTGTTGGTGGATATTCAAAATACCCGACTGCACATCTACAGGTGGTAAGAGTCTCCCAATGGAGGCCATCTGTTTTCTTTGGGTGCCGACCCATGGTGCTTGAAGATGGGATCTTGATGGTTGAGGGTTTTAGGAGTTGTTACATATATATATATATATATATATATATATATATATATATACGAGTGAGTATAGAATGAGGAGAGAAAAAAGAAAAATATTTTCCATCCAAAACATTAATTTAAAACAGTGCTCGATATATGATGTATAGAGCAGTGAATATTTATTATAAATTATGTTTTAGAACATGTACATAATTTCTTCTATATATTTCCTCTTCCCTACAATCATATGGTTGTTTCTCGTGTATGTATGTATATATATATATATATATATATATATATAAAAGGCAAGATGTTTTTGTGTGAGTCTGTTTATTTGTCTGTATGTCCTTTATACAAATCCACAATTTTTATCCGATTCTCTCCAAACTTCACACAAATATTCTTTAGTCTGAGCTCTAGGACCATGGATTAGCTTTAAAGCTTTCATTACACCCGAGCAACGCCGGGCTATACTGCTAGTTCGCAATAATAGAACCAAAAGAAGGCAAACTAATAACGAAGTTGTCAATTTTTGTAATGGAAAAACAATTGACATCTTTGATACCTCCTAAAACAGTAACTAGAAATAGTATGTTACTGATAGAAGTCAAAGAAAAATATTATGTTTAAACTCTATAAAGAATGAACAAAATTGAATTATATAAAATTAAGAGTGTTCTAACAGGAGATGGAAAATATGACACAGAGATCCGAACGCGAATTGGCATGGCAAAAGAAGCATTCCAGAAGCTGAGTAAAGTATTAAGACACAGGAAACTTTCACTAGAAACAAAGAAAAGAGTGCTGGATTGCTATGTGATGTCAGTTCTTCAATACGGCAGTGAATGCTGGACAAAACTTGAAGCAGCGAAAATGTGGTTCTACAGAAGGATTCTGCGGATATCGTGGACTGAGCATGCAAGCAACAATGCGGTGTTGGAAAGAATGTCAACAAAAAAGGAAATTAATACTGAGCATCAGGAAGAGACAACTGAAGTTCCTGTGACATGCAATGAGGAAGGAGAGCTTGGAGAACCTGATACTGACAGGCCAGATAGAGGGAAAAAGAGACAGTGGAAGGCAGCGGATAACATATTTGCAGGGCCTGATCAGGTGGATGACGGAACGAGGGTTGCATGGTGTAACAGGAGAAAACATACTAAGAGCCACAAGGGATAGGGAGACGTGGAGAACCATGATCGCCTACGTCCTGAAGGGATAGGGCACATAAAAGAAGGATCTACCACACCAATTTTTGAATTCCTCCAGTGACGTAGTGAGAAGAAGGGAACTCTCTTTGTGCACACTGAAAGGAATTAAGAATAAAAATTCTAAAAAAAAAAAAACACTACAAACATAAAAAGAATAGCCATTAAAAGTATTGACCGATAGATACCACCATTTATATCATTACTTTTGATGCACCACCACAGAAAATAAAAATTGAATATACAGTTTGCAAAGTAGAAACATATATTTCAAATCCATTAAGATGCTTTGATTGACAAAGATATGGACACTGTAAGAATAAATGTACAAGTAGGTATGTGGGGGGGGGGGGGGAATGCGAGGAGAATGATCATATGCATAAATAAAACCAAATGTCCTGATTGTAAAAGGGCAACTTCCAGAGATTAAAAAAATCCTGAAAAGCATTTTGACAAAACTATATCTCCAAACTAAACAACAAATTCCAATAAATAAAACATAGAAAATAAATAAAAAGAAAACGATGAAAAGCCATTCCAAACTGCAACAGTCTACTTAACCAAAACAAATGGAGATCAATGCACTAGAAAAAGGAAATGGCTAACCTAAAAGTAAGAGAATGTCAAAGAAACTCTTCAGCACTCCCAAATTAAAAATACATAAAATCCCTAGCAGTATAGCCCGGCGTTGCTCGGGTGTAATGAAAGCTTTAAAGCTAATCCATGGTCCTGGAGCTCAGACTCTTTGGACGTTGGCACGAAAGACTAAACAAAAAGTTGTTTCCAGTTAAAACGAAACTGAGACTAAGAATTACAATTATACCTACTTAGAGCCAAACCCGAAGCAAAAACTAAAATAAAATGGCTGAAAAAATACAGACACCCAGGCAGATAAACAGACACACACACAAACATCTTGCCTTTTATATATATATATATATATATATATATATATATATATATTTTCTAGACTATTGTGTTAACTGCAAGCTTGAAACTTCTGAATATCGTTTATGTCTTTGTCTGTGAGTATATCAAATTTGATTAAAATCAGACCACTCCTTTTATAACCCGATTTTTCGATTTTCGATATTTATCGGGGGTACCTCGACACAAAACCTAGCTAAGAACACTTGCAGACGCTTATAGTACAATTGTGTAAATGTTCAAGAAAATTGGTTCAGCCTTTTCGGAGTCTATAGGTAACGGACACACACACAGACACAAAGTTCCATTTATAAATAAGTTTAGATTACGGAAAATGAAAAACTTGTATTCACTTCAAACAATAAAAAAAGAATACAATATTTTCTTTGACAGAACTAAGCGACTCTACAAACAATAGAAAAATTCTGCAACTGGTCCAGTTGAAATTAATTACCAATTTTTAAAACATTTGCCTGAAAAAATCACTTTTAATACTTCAAAGATATATGGTGTTCAGATAAATTTAGAGAATTGTGGCTTGGAACTGTCATCGTTCCAATTTCTAAACAGAAAGTATTTCAACCCAACAAACTACCGACCCATTGAACTAACAAGTTGTATTTGCAAGACTATGTATACAAGAGGAAATGCTCGACTGATGTGGCAGCTGAAGTGAAACAATATCTTATCCAGTCATCAAAGTGGAATTCTGAAAACCAAGGAACTCTACGGCTAGAGGGCTTACGGCCTATCACGTTGAATACACCGGTTTTCGCTCGATCACCGAAGTTAAGCAACGTCAATACTTAGATGGGTGACCGCTTGGGAATGCCAGGTGCTGTTAGCCTTTACTGACGGATGTGCGTTGTGGTGCAGTGGATATCAGCTCGGAAAGAGAAATCGGTGAGCCGAGTTCGAATTCCAGTTGAATACCCTGCATTCACTTAAGCACTGGTACCCTTGGGAAAGTTATTAATCCGTCTCTTCCCTCCAGTTATGGGTTAAATAATAAGGGTAGGACTTAGGGACCCTGCCCTTAAAAACAAATCCCAATGAATCTTGATACTCGAAAAGAAAAAGTATTATTAGGCACAAAACTTATATAAAAACAACAATAAAATTGTTGAGAGAGAATTTAGTTGGCAATAAATGACCCGCCGAGGTTGATTTGCCATAAAAACAAAACAACCAACCAACTCTATGTCTAGAATTCTTTATTCGTGATGGCTTTGATCGAAGTCATCATGTGGCATCAATATTCTTCGATCTTGAAAAAGCTTATGACACTACGTGGAACTATGGTATCCTGAAAGGCATGTACAAGATGGAAATAAAACAAAGAATGGCTTCATTCATTCAAAATTTCTTATCAAACCGAACATTTAAAGTACGAAAGGGACACACAATACCAGGAGGCAGAAGTACATCAAAGGAATCTATTCTTGGTTCATTCAGTTAAGTGCCATACGTGAGATACACTTGGGCGATCATGTCTCTTTCGAGACATGACTGACTGGACAGAAGATTATCCCGCAGTAGGTTACCATTGTTTTCTACGGTAGACTGGTTTTCAGCCAAGGCTATATAACCCAATCTGTCTTGTTATTTATAACTGAGGGAAGAGACGGATTAATACCTTTCCCCAAAGGTATTTGCGCGTAAGTGAATTCAAAAATGGAATTCGAACCCGGCACCCTGATTTCTTATTCCGAGTTGATATCCACTGTACCACAATGCACATTCTCAAAATAAATATTAAAACCATTAATACAGGAATTTAACAATCTCCATGTGTAACTGATCTCATAATATCATACTCATCAACAAACATGTTTAAACAAGAGAGAAAAAAGGACAAATGAAAATGGATTCCGTTTCTCTAAAACAAAAATATTGTATTTCTGAAAAAAACCATCACGATCCAGAATTAAAATTAAATAAAATATCAAATAAAAAAATGTAGAAATCATACTAGATAGTAATCATAATTTCAAGGAGTAGAATGATTATCTTAAACAAGAATTCCAAAACGTTTTGAAGCTTGTAAAAGTAATATTAAAACTTAATTGGGGTGCCGACTAAAAAGTAATGCTGAAAGTATATAGGTCGCACATCGGATCATTGCTGAACATAAGAAGATTGCTGAATAAAAATTTCAGTTTCACCATTAAATGACCCACAGGGGTTATGCTGTTAAAACAATCAATCTATCAGAATCCATTCATGGCTGCTCTTGCAAACAAAGGCTATCAGAACAGTTGTTTCCCAAAGCGTTTCTTAATCAAGATGGTCTTATCACGTTTTAGCTTCACTTGCTCATTATGGGCGGTGGTGAATGTTTGTACCACTTGTCTGCGTACTAGCAACCGTACTTCCTGCATATTTCCTGATGTATTCTGAGGCATACTTTGTTACGGCGTCGTCTGAATTATTATTTTTGTTGTAAACTATAATTATCTTTAAGTATTCACTTCCATTTTACTGCGATTTATATAGTGGATATTTTCATATGAATGCAACAATTCTTCTTATTCCTCTCATTATAATCACATGGGAAGCTTCGTTCTCCGATTATAATCAATTGAAAAGTATTTTTAAATATCCATCGTGTCCTTTTTTATTGAGAGAGGTGACAACACGCTGCTTAAGTGACGCTGGTATTACAAATTACCCAAAGACAAATATCAGTCAGTTAAGTGCCATACGTGAAACACGGTTGGGCGATCATGTCTCGAAAGAGACATGACTGACTTGGCGGAAGCTTATCCAGCAGTAGGTTGCCATTGATTTCTGCGGTAGACTATAGGCTATAGAACCCAATCTGTCTTGCTATTTAACCCATAACTGGAGGGAAGAGACGGATTAATAACTTTCCCAAGAGTATTTGTGCGTAAGTGAATGAAATGGATTCAGCTGGAATTCGAACTCGGCTCCCCGATTTCTCGTTCTGAGCCGATATCCACTGCACCACAACGCACATAAAGACTAAGATATTGCAAAAAAAACAAAAAAAAACAACGCACATATATATATATATATATATATATATATATATATTGGTTGGAAGCAACCACGGGAAAGTATTCCAAACAGGTTCAGCAGGCAAACCAAATTCTCATTTATCGTCTTGATCACTGATACGATGTTCACACAAACTGCTCAAAATCCCCACCTCAAATGAGCATGCCATGTTTTATGCACTCAACCAGGCTACCACTCAGATAATGAGCACCAGAACCGATCAATAAAAATGGCTAAAAGCGACACCAATTCTATATCCACGGAATGCTGTCCGATTCTCCATCCGTCCGAAGTTAGTCGATTCGCAGTCTCCACACTCCCTTATAAAACATACACGCGACTCTGACCCTTTTGGGTCGCCGAGGTAAGTCACTGATACATATACCTATCATCATACTCGGCGATAAGAGTATAACAGCGACGTACATCGCAGCGAGATTTGCATGATATGATGACAGTATTCAGAGAGTTAGAAATGACTTCAGTTAACGCAGTCAACTCTAACGATCTCCGGTTGAGCGTGTTCCCAATTATCTAGATGTGACTCAGATGTCTTCTGCTTTCCACTGATTCCTAGATTACACATAGTGGAGGCATGTCATTGGTCTTTAGTTACTGACCTGTGTCCCTTATGCTATATTTAAGACAGTACAACCATTAAATACAATATCAAAACGAGGAATGGTGAACAAAACAAATGCAATATTTCCATGTAAAAACACACTCATTATTCCAACATAACTAACATCAAATTAATTCAAGTATTTATTACACGCACTATGAACGAAATTTTAGAAGGCATGTCTTTGTGGCTGACTTGAAGTTTCACATTTTTACCGCTCATCAGAATCAGATATATGGTTCGCTATTTCAGGAATGCAGTCCCTGACTGGTCAGAGGGACTACCGTAGTACTTTACCGTTAAATGTATTCCATTCCTTGCTTTTTTGATAACATTGGTCCTCGTATCTATACAGCCTACTTTTTTCCTGAAAATCGCAAATATAAAAATAATTCTGAAATTTAACTCGTAGCTGTGAAGATTATTCGACAGAATTTCACTCCCTCTGTAGATGTAGTTTAAATTATCGTATGACAACGACTAAACAAATTGAACGTAGAAGCATCCTATTTCAAATTTATACGAGCCGAAATTCACTTGTATATTCTCGAATCCAAATTCAATAAAGTTTCTTAATACTGCTTTTAAACCTGTTCAGATTTTTTCTCCTTCTCTTCTCACTTCCTCCTTTCTCTTCTCTCTCTTCCTCCTTTCTTCTTCTCTCTCTTCCTCTCTCTTCTCTCTCTCTCCTCTTCTTCTCTCTCTTCCTCCTTTCTCGTATCTCTTCCTCCTTTCTCTTCTCGTATCTCTTCCTCCTTTCTCTTCTCTCTCCTTCCTCCTTTCTCTTCTCTCTCTTCTCCTCTCTCTCTCTCCTCCTCTCTCTCCTCTCTCTCTTCTCTTCTCTCTCTCTTCTTCCTTTCTTTCTCTTCTCGTCTCTTCCTTCCTTTCCTTTCTCTTCGTCTCTCTTCCTCCTTTCTCTTCTCGTCTCTCTTCCTCCACCTTTCTCTTCTCTCTTCCACCTTTCTCTTCTCTCTTCCTCCACCTTTCTCTTCTCTCTTCCTCCTCCTTTCTCTTCTCTTCTCCTCCTTTCTCTTCTCTCTTCTCTCTCTCTCTCTCTCTTCTCTCTCTCTCTCTCTCTCTCTCTCTCTCTCTCTCTCTCTCTCTCTCTCTCTCTCTCTCTCTCTCTCTTTTCTCTCTTCTCTTTTCTCTCTCTCTCTCCTCTCTCCTCTCTTCCTCTCTTCTCTTCTCTCTCAACTGCCATTCAGTTTTTCGGCGAATTTCTGTTTTCAGTGGGATTATCTTTGTAGTTCTGTGTTTGTCGTTCGCCTCATATCTATCGATCTATCCATTGATTTTGTTTGCAAAGTGGATGAAGCAGTAATAATGGCTTTCGAGCTCAGCTAGAAAAGAAGTAAAAAAAACGGAGTCCGATAATTTTCTTTCGGGAAGTCTTGCACAACAATCTCGTGAAAAGACACTTTCCAAACTTCAACTCGAAACTGGGGTCAATGCACTATGAAAGTATACAGATAGATTTTTTTACAGTGAAAATTCAAGCAATACATTTTTTTTTGTTTTTTTTTTTTTTTTTTTTTGGAGAAGAAAATATTACCAGCAACACATTTTTTTAAATTATGAAAAAAATATTAGCAACGATACATTTTGATGGGTGGGAAATATTAGCAGCAATATGATTTGGAAGAAAAAAATATATACACTACCGGCCATAATTATTAGGCCATCCCAGTTTTTAGAAGAAATGATGTATTTCCCTGGATGTGCATTGTGGTGCAGTGGATATCGACACGGGACGACAAATCGGGGGGGGGGGGTCGAATTCCAGTTGAATTCCTTGCATTCACTTGTGCACAAATAGCCTTGGGAATGGTATTAATCCATCTCTTCCTTTCAGTTATGGGTTAAATAACAAGACGGATTGGGTTCTATAGTCTTGACTGTTAACCAGTCTACCACAGAAAGTAATGGCAACTTACAGCGGGATAACCTTCTGCCCAGTTAGTCATGTCTCGAAAGAGACATGATCGCCCAAACTTGTATCCCGTATAACACTCAACTGACTGATTTATTGCTAGCCCGTTTCTACTAAGTGCAAGTACAGACTGTCCAAACCAAGCGTGTATCACATATGGCACTTAACTGACTGACTGATGTATTACCTACTATTTTTAGAATTTATTGCCAAGTGGTTTATTCTAAATGAAAATAGAATGGTTCTTTTGTTAATACTGCACAATAACATAGTGCATCAAATGAACTGTTCTGGTGTCCAGTTTTTGTGCTCTCTTCCCTATGCTAGTCTCTTCTAATTGGTTGGCCGAAGCAAAGGCTTCCTTGATGCCTTGTAAGATTTTAAAAAATAATCATTCTATTTTCATTTAGAACTATCCACTTGTCAATAAATACTAAAAATAGTATGAAATACATCACATTTAAAAAAAAACTGGGGTTGCCTAATAATTATGGCCGGTAGTGTATATACCAGTAAAACATCTGATTCTGGACAAACATACGTCAATGAAACCTGCTCTACAAACTAATTTTTGACAATAAGTATTCTATTCATACGAATTTATTGTAAAACTCTTGTTGGCATTAAATGACCCGTTGAGGTTGATATGCCGTAAAGTAAAGCGAACCAAACCTTTTCATTTATATAAAATCAAAAGACTTCTAGAGAATTTTTAACTAGAAAAACAGCTTTTTCATCAAAATCTGACGAAATCAACTTTTTCATTATAACCGAATATTTTTTAGAAATACCCTAAAACCTCACAGAGGTTAGTATACCGTTAAACAAAACTCAGTCAGGTGTATATCGATCTGGCTAACCTCAAGGAATTCAGAACTGAACCATTTATTTTATTTCTAGGTTTATCTCGGCGAGTTTTTATTTTTATTTAGTACGCTGTATTTATAGTTCGGTCAGTTAAGTGCCATTCGTGATACACGCTTAGGCGATCATGTCCCAAAAGAGACAAAACTGACTGGCAGAAGATTTTCCCCCACAGTAATTTGCCATTACTTTCTACGGTAAACTCGTTGCCAGCCAAGACTATAGAACTTAATCTGTCTTGCTATTTAACCCATAGCTGGAGGGAAGAGACAGACTAATACCTTTACCAAGGGTATTTGTGCATAAGTGAAAGCAACGAATTCGAATGGAATGTCTGATGTGGTGCAGTAGATATCTGCTCGGAACCAGAA
This sequence comes from Ascarosepion bandense, assembly GCA_037127315.1. Classification (NCBI taxonomy): domain Eukaryota; kingdom Metazoa; phylum Mollusca; class Cephalopoda; order Sepiida; family Sepiidae; genus Ascarosepion; species Ascarosepion bandense. The sequence continues at coordinate 4,310,777 of JBBBDQ010000201.1, read as the reverse complement.
ATCAGAGAGCAGAGTTCGAATTCCAGTTGAATTTGTTGCATTCACTTACGCGCAAATATCCTTTGGAAAGGTATTAATCCGTCTCCTCCATCCAGCTATGGGTTAAATAGAAAGACAGATTAGGTTCTATGCCCTTGACTGGCAACGAGTTTAGAACAGATTGGGTTTTATGGCCTTGGATCGCAACTAGTCTACCGCAGAAAGTAATGGCAATCTACTGCGGAAAAATCTTCTGCCCAGTCAGTCATGTCTCTTTCAAGACAAGATCATCCAAGCTTGTATCCTGTATAACACTCAACTGACAGATTTATTGCTAGCCTGTTTCTAAGTGCAAGTACATACGACCCAAATCAGGGATTGAACTGACAATCAGTGCAGTCAGTAGGCCGCGCATAAGTTTTGACAAAACTAGGTCTTGTACAGGGTGTGACAAAAATACCTCCCACCAAATGTTGAAAACTTCATGTCAAAAGTGTCTTCATCTGGTTTTTGGTTTATCATTATCTGAACTACATATGTGAGAAGTATTTCTTTACCCTGTCCTTAAAAAAAAAAAAAAACTGTTGTTTCATCTTGTCTTCTGATAGACAGCCATCATAAAGCCTGTCTATTCACGTGGCTGATTTTTATGTGAGGTACTATCATGCGAGGTTCTTTTATACGAGTTATTTAGACAACGTTCTCTTAAGAATATATCTTTTACGTTTGATGTTAATGACAAACGGAACGAGAAATCGGGGAGCCGAGTTGGAATTCCGGTTGAATTCTTTGCATTCACTTACGCACAAATACGCTTGGGAAAGATATTAATCCGTCGTTTCCCTCCATTTATGGGTTAAATAACAGGACAGATTGGGTTCTATTGCCTTGGCTGGCAACCATTCTACTGCAGAAAGCAATGACATCCTACTGTGGGAAAAATCTTCTGCCCAGTCAGTCATGTCTCTTTCGAGACATGATCGCCCAAAGCGTGTATCACGTATGGCCCTCAACTAACTGCTTAATGACAAAGAACAATTTTTGAAAATATTTTTTTTACTTAAGTTTTTTATGTTTATTTTTTATGTTTATTTTTTATGTTTATTTTTTATGTTTATTTTTTATGTTTATTTTTTATGTTTATTTTTTATGTTTATTTTTTTATGTTTATTTTTTTATGTTTATTTTTTTTATGTTTATTTTTTTTAAAGGAGGATTTTCTTTCGTAAGCAAGACGTTCCACACTGTCCTAAAGAAAAGGTTAGAACGTAAATTATCATCAATACGAGAAATATTGATACTTGTGAAACATGTTTTTTTTTACAGTTATTCCTTAGTCATTGTCCCTAATGTTTGTTAATTTTCCCGTTTATGTCTTTGAAAGCAAACATTTGCTTCGACTTCTGTCCATGGTGTGCAGATCGATCAGGTTTGAAACTTATCCCTTTGCCGAGAAATTTGTCTTGATTCCGCGTCTCATTTCTTTATTGATAACTTTTAATTTTCCCGTTTGTGTATCCAACCATATTTTTCCACTTTTTAGTCAAATGCTGACTTTGAATATTTATAACTGCTATTTCCATCTGTTTCCCTGTGTTCTCTATGGCTTTCTTAATTATAGTTACCAATTTGCTATTCATATTTTCTTGGGTTATTTCTGTTATTCCCCATCGACTGGAATCTCTTGATTTCGACATGAAATTCGATAATATTGTCTCTGATCTTCTTAAGACTTGTTTTCTTTCGTAGAATCATTTTGTTTTAATTCTAAAGTCAAATTTAACTCTGCAAGCCAGCATTCTATGATCGTTTCGTGACTTGACTGAGTTTCTGTTGGTTACCGCCTTTAAGGTATGGATTTCTCAACAAATAATGAAGTAAATTTCAGTATTCATTGCTTTATTGTATCTCCAAGTGCATTTATTGCCCTTCTACATTTGACAAGATATTTGTAACTGTCATTTTGTATCTCTCGGAAAAAGTTAATTAGTTTTCCGTTACTGTTCCATATTTCCTAGACTAGATTCCGTTTCTCATGCTCACACCCTCCCACACTATATATTTATACAAGTTTCATTAAAAACAACTGACTTGGTCCTGCGGATAATTTTTTTAATGTTTCTTGTGTTCTTAAAATATTCCTTTTTACACATACGCAACATTCGGACAATTTCTACATAATTTATCTCCAGAAAAGAAAAAAGAAAGCATAAAAATTCTAAAAAAAAAAATCCACTGCAGGACCTTGCCACTCGCTTTTAAAAAAAATTATATAGCATATTCACACCACTGGTGCGATCGGCTTTTTATATCTTCTTTTTGGATCGCAGCAGATCATTTGGGATTTCACACTTGTATTTAATTCTGGGCTTCCCATTGGCCGATAAATAAAATTCGCGTAGGCTCGCGAACTGGAAATTTAATATTAAATTTAGTTTTCAACCGGAACATCTGCGCGAATCCGGTTGCGCACCGACGACTTTTAGCCATTTGCTTTTTGGTTGTCAGAGCGCGAACATCCGGTCCTTCGCTTTTGCTCGGTCGGTATCCACACACGATCTAGGAATTGTCTCAGTTACGCAAAAAAGAAACTAACACTATCATTTTAACAGATGTTTTTACTAAATTCATTCAATAAAATCATCATTGGCTTCAACTACTGACTCCAGGTGACTTTATAATCTTCTGCATCCTTTCTGGACAGTCTTCTTGTTTAGGAACCGAGTTCGAATTCTAGTTGAGTTCGTTGCATTCACTTTCGCGCAAATACCCTTGGGAAAGGTATTAACCTCTCTTCCCTCCAGTTATGGGTTAAATAACAGATTTGGTTCTATAGCCTTGGTTGGCAACCAGTCTACCGTAGAAAGTGATGACAACCTACTGGAGGATAATCTCCTGCTCAGTCAGTCATGTGCCTTACGAGACATGATCGCCCAAGTTTGTATCACGTCTGGCACTTAACTGGCTGACTCCTTGTTAAAGTTGGAAAATGCTGTCATAATCCTTGACTTTAGTTCATCTTAGGTGTTACAAGAAGTACCTCACACAATAATCAAAGAGGATACAGTCTGGGGAGTTAGATGACCAGATGAAAGTGTTAAAGTGGTCACAGAAATTGAGAATCACTATCTCCTCAAGGCAATTGATATAGGACTCACTGTTCAGTCTTGAGGCCCTGGGCTAAGATGAATGGAGGCATAACGTTGCTATCACATGTGATCACTGTCGTTGTAATCACCCATCCAACTCTTTCAAAATTCTTTGCACTGTCCTCCAGTTCACATACAAACGCTCTTAAATGTTCACATTAGAGATACCGGTGCGAATGCCAAGCGGTACAGCATGTTATTCCCAAACTTCAGGCAGATTGCGTCTCTTCTGCTCTTCTGCTCTTCTTTTCACAGAAAGTGCACAACTGACCATTGTATACTCCTCAGTCGGCAAAATCAAAAACATGTATCGTGTGCGCGAAAATAAAAATATAAAATGAAGACAATTTACCCATCGCGCCCTCAGTGTGTGCGTATGTATGTATGTATGTATGTATGTATGTATGTATATATATATGGGGTAGACTTTGTAACAGTAGCTACTCCGGCATTTACGCACCGCTCATTCGATAATGAATTGGAGCACCCTAGCTATTGGGCGTGTTTATACGCGCTAAAAAGCTTGCCTTCTTCTACTGGACGCTGGTGGCCTAGGGGTAGAATCGCCGACTGACGCCAATTCGGTCGGGCTTCAATCCTGGGTTAGGAAGCGGCCGGAGTCTAAGCTGTGATACAGCGAAACAGATCTGTCTGCGGATGACTATAGTGTGTGTGTGTGTATATATATATATATATATATATTTGTCTCTTTTATATATTTGATTTATAATTTTAATCGATCACCTGTCATAAAATGTATCTGTTCTTTTAACTGTCAGTGATTTTAAAGTCATTTGCTTTCTGGGGTTTTTGTTTTTTCTTCTTTCTTTTTTTTAATAATTCCGATTATTTTAGTTATTTTGATCATTGTTCGTTGGAATTGTTTTATTAGCAAATAAAATAGCAAATTATCTTCTTCTTTTTCTCTCCTTTTTTTTAATTCTACAAAATAAAATTTCAAATGTGAAATTACTTTCATTATAGTGTCCAACGAGCACTTAATGAAGAGGCAATTGAACGAAAATATTGGAGACACTGATGACAGAAAGGTTAAACGTACAAAGCGAGTATCAAGTTGATTGTGACAGAGAAAAAGATTATCAGATGGAAATAAAGGGCGAAAATTCTAGCATCTTAAGTGGGAAATGAGTAATTTGTATGCAGTTATTTTAAAGCTGTCAATACACCCGAGCAACGCCGGGCTATACTGCTAGTATATATATATATATATATATATATATATATATATATATATATATACAGGGATGGGTGTGGCGGTTTAAACAGTCCCAAGTCAAAAGATTTCCCAGGCCACGTTCTCTCAATGGTTGAGAAAAAAACTCACGGCATCAACATATTCTTACCTTCAGCATAGTCCGTCGAAAGGTGCTGTATTGTGTTGCACTAAGTTATACTAGTGACAAATCTAAACAATAATAGTTGGATAGATGTAACCGTAAGTTCTATGCAAATACTACTTTTCTAGCACTTCTCGATGGTAGAACTCTCTTCCGGCTCCATTCTTTCTAGTCTACTTCAATCTTCCAAATTAAAACGCAATGTCACTCGCTTTCTATTATCCTCCTAGTTACTTTTTTCTTCTTGTTCTCTAGTAAAGTTACTGTTTCCTAATTTTAGTGGTTTTACTCTCTTGCCTGGGGTGAAATGGATTAATATATATCGATTATTATTAATCGATATACACTACGGGCCATAATTATTAGGCCACCCCAGTTTCTAAAAAAATGTTTTTCATACTATTTTTAATATTTATTTCCAAGTGGATAATTCTGAATGAAAATAGAATGGTTTTTATTATTACTTCTCAAAATTTTACAAGGAGAGGAAGCAAAGATGAACTCGTCCGAATCAGCCTAAATTTTCTTCATTTGTTCATTGATAAATATAGGGAATTAAGTATTTGTAAATTCATTTGATGCACTTATTATTGTGCAGTATTAACAAAAGAAGCATTATATTTTCATTTACAATTATTCACTTGGCAATAAACGCTAAAAATAGGATGAAATTCATCATTTTTTAAAACACTGGGGCGGCCTAATATGGCCGGTAGTCTGTGTGTGTGTATATATATATATATATATAATAACAAGACCGACTCTGTAAGTATCTAAATCCTAAAATTATACGAAAATAAACTTTGAGGACAACAAATAACAGACAGAATCTAACTCCGTTATTGTCCGTCGCTATAAGGCGTTGGACAAGAGGGGGAAAAAAAAGAAAACTGCGGAATACAGACAATACATACAATACCCCGCAGTGAAGAAAAAAGAGCCGTTGTGTGGGGCCGCGGTGGGTTTTGGCGATCTTGTGATTTTTTTACGTATATATATATATATATATATATATATATATATATATATATATATATACTGTTAAATATAAGAGACAATGAATGTCTATTATGTTTAATCATGAGCCGTTCTAAACGTCGCATTTTGGCTTAAATTTCAGTTGAAAATAAAGAGAAAAATTCTCCAACATTTGGATAATTTTTATTAATTTAGTTCTTAGCTTTCGGCTCACATGAGCCATCTTCAGAGAGGTTATTAACACGGTAACACATGTATATAGGACAACGACATTCTTAGATCTCAACTGCTGTTTCACTGATTTGCGCTAGGC
>JBBBDQ010000201.1:4287500-4300000 GCA_037127315.1 Ascarosepion bandense | reverse complement strand
GGTCAATAGACACCTCCTAACACACTAACCTGCTCCCATTCTATCAAACACTCTTCCCATCTGCCCAACCCTCATCCTCGCTATCCTTACTCATCTGTCACCTTCCTCCTGACATTCCCTATGTCTAACCACTCCTTCTCTTTACCTTCCCCTATGTAGCCCCATGCGCAATAGTGGCAATGGAATGCCTTGCTTGGGGTGAGATGATTTTTAAAAAAAAAGTATATTTATACATGTAACGTTAAAAGTTAACGAAGGTTAACGAAACTTGGTTATAAACAACCGACAATTTGAAATGATTTATCGATCAAAAATAATGTTCAAACAAATCATTTCAAATTATACACGTAAGTATTCGGCTATTTAGTGAAACAAATTGTTTCCTTAGTTTTACGAGGCAGTTATAATACTTCCTTATCATAAGCTATTTAAGGTAGGCCACATACTGTATCAGCGATTGAATTTCTAAGGTCACATTCAGAAGGTAAACCACATAGTATACCGTTACCCAAAATTGAAACGCATATTAAGGCAAAAGGTTTTTTTTTGTCTCCGAGTAATCTATGAGTTAATGCATTCGTCATCTCGCCTCTAGTGATTAAACATCATTTTTTAAATAAGAGAGTCCATGTATATTTTATAATAACATATCGACATGATCGCCCAAAGCGTGTATCACGTATGGCATTTAACCAACAAAGATGAGAAAAATAATTAGAAATACATTTTAAGCTGTTTATCTCGTGTTTATTGATCGTCGTCGGCCACTGCTCTTATCCGAGGATTGAGATTGTCATTTTCTCTCCCTGCTCTTTCTGATTTGATTTTGGTGGACAACTCTGCGCAACGGAGAAGCCCACAAACTTGTCCAGAAGCGCCTTCTTTGTGGCTCAATGGGAATCGAGGCAAAGCGAGATCTGCCAAACCTAGTTACATCAGGCTATTAGATGCTTGCTCTGTCAAATGGCTCTGTCCTCTTCCGCCGGTTTGGCCGTTGATATCGTGTTGATCTTTGTTACGCTATTGGATGGTCTTCGGCGGTTGTTCACGTTCAGTCTAGATGATGTTATTATACAGGGTGATTGAAAAGTAACTACCTATTTAATGTATGATGAACTCTTCATTCTATGATTTCTACAAGACTGGAAAATCCATTATATATAAAATAAAATGTTAGGTTATAATCACCCGGTAGACAAATCTTCTGCTTATCATCCGGTCTTTGGCTGATATTAGGGCAAGTCTATTTTGAGTGGTGTTGCACTCAATTTGAAAATTATTTTCACGTGATAAATAAAGACACAAAATATAATTTTTAAATTGTTACCGGTTTTTTGTTTTTTTATTAGGAAAAGAAAAATTGAAAGATTAAGTTTATATTAAAAACGAAGCGTTAAAATTTCATTGCAGTGTTCAGTGAAACCCTTATAGCACAACCTTGTGAAATTTTATAATTTTACAAGGTTGTAATTTACAAATTGCATATGAGCAAGATACAAGGCGAAAGCACATTATTCCTAAATGATTATGCCATCAAATAAGACCTTCATTTACTACAAAGAGAAATTATACTGAAAAATTTAGCAATAATATAATATACAATGCAGTAGTTTTATCGTGATTTTTATTAAATAATGCAAATTAAAAATATTTTGTCCTGTAATTTGTGTCAAGCAATACTATGGTGTCGGATACGCTTCTATCGATTATGATCCATTTTATTCATTGAGTAGCGTTTTCTGTCTTGTTTTTTAATAGTTCTTATCGAATACAGTAAAAAAATTGCATGTTTCTCAATACGAATTCTGGTTAGAATATATTTTCCTTTCAGTTTTTCTCGTAAAAAAAAATATATATATAAAATTTATTTGGATTTATTTTTGAAATAGTAAAATTTGAAGTTCATTTGTTTGCAAAAATTTGCGAAAATTATTTTAGTCATGACCCAAGGCTTTTGAAGCGAAAAACGCTTCTAACTTCCTCGTGATAAAAAGGTACAAGAAAGCTACATTACGGCGGTGAGATAGTGATTGAAGCCGAAATGCCAGGTCAGTTCCAATATCATTGCAGATTCTTCGGATTTTTTTCAATAGGAGCACCAGATATGGAAGCAATGGTAGACTTATAAAAGTAAAAGGTTGCCTAGCACCACACAGCGAAATTACATTCCGAGTTGCAAATATTGAATTGATTTAATTAAATCGTTCTACTTCATGTCAGCGGAAAACGTTAGCCCGAGGAGTCAAAACTGCTCCTAGAAGTTGGCATCGGCCATAATAATGAAAGTTGGCGTCGGCCATAATAATAAGGTGACAGAAAAGATTCTTTTCGACGATTTAGTAACAGAAGTTTCGTCTTAGGGGCGTTAAAATTACGCCATTTCTTACCTCAGTTAAATAACTTTCGTTGGTGTGGAGTGTAATTTTTTGTATATACTGTGCACACACAAATGAGACGTGTTTATAATAACTTTGGTTAGAATGTCCCTTTTAGATTTGAATGCACATCATTCTCACAAAAATATTCACTTTTGCGTCCCTGAAGCCTTTTCAATAATGTATCCATCTGTTTCTTTCTCCTTGGTGTCATCATCGTCAAGTGTGATAAGGCAGAAGTGAAGATAATTTTTATAACAAGATTTTTTTTTTGCCAAATATAAAAAAAAACAGTTGTAGATACTGATATGTTTTACTTTCAATATATATCAACTTAAGTGACAGCCGAAGCCATTTTCCGAGTTTTTTACCTGCCGAAATTCTTTTTTTCTCAATTTACTCTTGCAATCGCCTTCACGCTAATTGCTCTTGATTTCCGTGGGTGGACACAATTAGTAAACACGACTGGTTATTTTTGAGTGAGATTGACTGGCTGCGATCCCCATTGCTTGGCGACAAACACAGCAGATCTTGCTGCGAGCAGTATAGACGTCCATTTTGCAAAGCAAACATGTTTCTTTTTTTTTTTTCCTTTTTACATTGCTCTTCTGAATATGAAATATAATTTCTCAGAAGTAAAATACGTTTGCTTTTTTAAATTTTTGCATTCTCTCTTTCCACACTAGATTTTTTTATTCATATCTTTTCTTTTTTAAACTCATATCCTTTTTTTCTTTATTTTATTTAAGATTCATATCCTCTCTTCATCTTTTTTTTTTAAATTTATATCCTTTCTTTTTCTATTCCTGCTTTGGATTTTCACCTTTTATATAAAAAAAATATTAACTTTTCCGCTCCTCTTTTTATCATTAACTTCTTTCCCTTCGATGTGGCCTCATGTTCTGACTTTTGTTTCTTAGATGATTTTCTTATTTTCAAGGCGAAATACTTCTGTTTCTTTTTTAATCAGCATTTTAATTTTCTATGTATTTTCCTTGTTTTTATAGGTAGATTTTTTTTCTCCCTTTTAAATTTCTTCACGGCTTGTTATTCTTTTTTCCTACTCCTACATTCACCGAAATTTCCCACAATCCTTATCAGTGCATATTTTTTCTCCTACTCCAAGCGTTTCTTATCTTATTCGCACAACTAAATCTGTCAGTTTTAATCTAATTAAAGTCCTTAAAAAAGCATAGAAAAAAGTAAAAGAAAGGAATAAATTAATATTGTACTAAAAATATATAACAACAAAAAGAAAAAAGCAGAAAGTAATCACAATTAGTTATTTTTGTAAAAATAATATATATATATATATATATATATATATATATATATACAGGAAACATTGGGAAGAACAAAAAAGTTGATAAAAAGTGTTTAATATAAAAAAGAAGCAAATAAATTAAGCGAAAATAAATAACTAAAGTGTATTTACAAATCTAGATATGGAGACAGAGGAAGAAATTAATCTGTATTAAATTGAAAAAGAGAAGTTTAGAATTGATTTTTAGAAAGGTAAAATTAGCAAATAAAAATAAATCCTTAGAGAATAATGAAAAGAAAGAACCCCAAGCGTAAAAAAAATGTAATTTTGGGAAAGCGCAGAAAAACGAAATAAAAGTTTCAACATAAAATCAACTTGAAAAAAAAACCTCTGCCATCATTGCCATGGTTTCGCTTTCGTATTATCACTGTTCGCTCAAAGATAATCGTTGACAGAAGACTGAGTCTCACGCCAACGACATTCAGCAGAAACCCACCAAAGCTCAGAATTTGTCACAAATTAACAATTATCAAAGTTAATGGTAGATTTCCCCTCTAAACAATTCTCTCTATCAATTTCACAAATAATCGTAAGAAATCCAGGAATCTTGAACATTTAGATTTAATAACGTTGCAATTGGCTTCCTGGAAACTAGAAACAGGTTTAATTATTAAATGACAGAAACTCTCTCTCTCACTCTCTCTCTCTCTCTCTCTCTCGATCACAGTTACGGAGGCATGAACGCAAAAAGTAAATTTCTGCATACGAATTTCGTTTTCTTGTGTATTACTAAAATTAGCTGTTTATTCCTGCTTTCAACATATGTTTATACTCTAAAAATTACATTACGAATATATTTTACCCTTTAACACTGATTTTATTAATCCTATGTTAATAACGTAAGCTATTAACACCTCATTAGTTACGTGTAATTTTCACACACCCCATGTGCATTAAAATGAGTTCCGTTATTTTCCATTTCAGCGTAATTTGGACAATTTATCCATCGCACCCCGTAGATTTCACACTTAGCTTTTTATCATTTATTCATTGTTTTTGAGTTTTCTTTTCCGTTATATTCTTCTTCTTTTATGTGCCATGTCCTTTCAGGACGTAGGCGATCATGGCTTTCTATATCTCCCTGTCCCTGGTGGCTCTTAGCATGCTTTCTCCTGTTGCAACCATGCAACCTTCGTTCCGTCATCCACCTGATCAGGTCCTTCAAACATGTTATCCGCTGCTTTTTCTCTCTGTGTGACCTGTTAGTAACATGTTCTCCAAGCCCTCCGTCCTCATTGTGTGTCCCAGGAACTTCAGCTGTCTCTTCCTGATGCTTAGTATTAATTTCCTTTTCGTCTCCATCCTTTCCAAAACTTCGTCATTGCTCACATGCTCGGTCCATGATATCTGCAGCATCCTTCTGTAGAATTACATTTCAGCTGCTTCAAGTTTTTCCTTCATCTTCGAAGATATTGTCCAACATTCACTGCCATACTGAAGAAACGACATCACATAGTAATCCAGTTTCTTTTCTTTGTTTCTAGTGAAATTTTCCTGTTTCTTAATACTTTACTCAACTTCTGGAATGCTTTCTTCGTCATACCAACTCGCCTTCGGATCTCAGTGTCGCACTTCCCGTCTTCTGTTAGAACGCTTCCCAAGTTTTTAAATTCCTCTACTTGCTTGATTTCAGAGTCCCTCACCTGTAATTGGCATTTTGCCTGCCCTTTTTGCTGATGACCATGCATTCGGTTTTCTTGCAATTTATTTGTAGTCCTTTCTTGTCACTCTCTTCAGCTACCTTCTGTAGGAGGTCTTGTAGTTTTTTCTGTGTCTGCTATCAGCACTGTATTATCTGCGTACCTTATATTGTTTAAATTGTGGCCTCCGGTGACGAATCCTGGCATAACTTCTAGGGTTCTCAGAATAGTCTCGCTGTACAAGTTGAATAGATCCAATGAAAAGACGCATCCTTGTCTTAAGCCCCTTTCAATCTTAGTATAAATACTGAATTCATTGCCTGTCCGTATGCAGGCTTTTTGCTGCCAGTAGAGATTCCTTATTACTCTTAGGTTTTTCCCTTTCCCAAATATGTCGAGGCTGTCAAGCATCTCCATCAATTCTTAGTGGCGTATTTTGTCAAACGCCTTTGCATAATCAACAAAATATAGGTACAAGTCCTTCTTAATTTGTATTGCCCTTTGAGAGACCATCTTAATCATAAATATGGTGTTCCTTGTTCCAGTGTCTTTGACGAAACCGCACTGTTCTTGTCCTATCTCTGGCCAGATTCTGCTTCTCGCTCTAGCCATCAGGATTCAGACGATCAGTTTTGTTACATGGCTCATGAAACTGATGGCTCTGTGGAATTCGCACTCGTTTGCTCCTGGCTTCTTAGGCAGCGCTATGAAGATCGACTTGCTAAGGTCATCTGGTATTACACAACTATTATAAATTTCATTTATTATTTCTGTAATTTTATCTATGCAAAATTTTTCCAGGGCTATCAGCAGCTCTATGACAATGCCGTCTGGTCCGGCTGCTTTGTTTCTGTTCAGTTTGGCTATTGCAGATTCCACTTCAGACTTTAATATTTCCGGTCCGTCCACATCTTTGTGTATTATCGGCTACTCTCTCTTGTCGCTAAAAAGATCTTTTATATATTCTTTCCATCGTTGCAGTATTTTCTCTTTCTCCGATATGATTGTTGCATCCTTGGATTTTATACATCCTGTTGAAGAGCAAGGATTTTTGTCCTGTCAGTTCTTTTATTTCCTTATGCATGTCTGTTTTTTATTCCTGCTCAATCTCTCTACATCTGCACATTTGTCATTGAAGCCATTCCTCTTTAGCCTTGTCTCCATTTTCTCCTTATTTCCTTGTTTAGTTCCCTGTAATCCATTCCATGTCTTGATACCATTTTCTACCTCCTTTGCATCATGTCGAGAATCTCTTCAGTCATTCACTAGTTTTTTCTTCTGCGCCTGATTTCCTTTGGGGCAATGTTGTTTGCTGGTGTCACTATCGCTTCCTTGAGTGAGTCCCATTTCGATTGTCCTTTTCCAACTTTTTCTTCATATTGGATTTTTACGCTGTTAGTGTATTCTTTCTGTACGTTGAAGTCATTCACAAGTGTGTTGTGTTTGTTTTATTGATGCATAAGGCTTCTTCAATCTCCGGAGTTTCACATTTAGTTTGCAGATGACTGGGACGTGGTCGCTTCCACAGTCGGTGCCTGGATAGGCTTTGCTTTGAACCAGTGCGTTTCTGAATCTCCTGTTTATGGTTATGTAGTCTATCTGGTTTTTCGTGTCGCCTCCTGGGCTTCTCCATGTCGTAGGTTATTCTTGAAACCAGGTGTTAGTTATTACCTGGTCATTTGCTGTGCACCTTTAATGAATAAAAATGAAAAAAACATAATTAAACGAATATTTCTCCCGGTCGTCTTTACATCCCCTCTAGGTGATCATGACACTCAACTTCCTGTTTCTCAAAGACCTTGTTAAATTTTGTATTTCTGCTATTTCCCTTGTGCCCTAATACAGGGCCCAAAGGCTCCTCAATGGAAAGTGTTTCTGGATCAAATTATAGGATAAGCGTCAGAAAATACGTTTATGAGGATATATGGGAAATATAACAGTTAACCCGAGACTTAAAGAAGTTAAGATTGTAATGAAGAGAAAAGCATTCCCTAGGGAATCTTTCTCACAAAGTAAATGTTCTTTGGGGGTGGGGTGAAAGCTGTTCAAATCGAACTTCAGTATTTCTCATTGAATACAAACGGTATTGAAATTATTAATTCCAACGTTCATGGCATGTCATCTGTGAAGGTGAGAATTGGAGAAACGTACGAATGTCGCTCATCAGCTTATTTTTTGCGATAAGCTGAGAACTTATCGTCTGTGGGATAGCGGTTGGGTTTATCTAGAAAAATCGAATTTTCGAAAAATGGTCCATGTTAAAAAAAAATAAAATTGAGGATTTGTCAATGAGGTTGTATGTATTTACATTAATTACTGTTCGGACTGTTGTCCTCGTCTTTTTTGCCATTTTTACAACGTTCATTGGTTGCATCCGGAAATCGCATCCCAGTGATTGAAATAAGATTCGGTTCAAAATTCCTAGTATCTGAAGAAGTTCGGCGCATACAACGGCCGAAACGTCGTAAAAATAGCAATAAATATGGGTACAACATTCAGAACAGGATAAGTAAATCAAATGTTCAGGTATATAAAAAAAAGTTTCGTTTTATTTTTATTGTGATTTCTAGGTCAGGTAATAAATAGGGCTCTGAAAAATTGACACTAACAGGAAAGATTGAAGGCGATAGAAACAGCGGAAAACAATGCGTAACCTACCTAGAGAGCTTGAATAAATGATGACGAGCTGAGATTTAGGAGAGATAACAAGTTCGGTCTTCAGTGAACACTCTAGAACTGTGGTCATATGCTAGACTAAACTTAATGCAATTACTTCCACCAACGTGTGGATCAGGTGAGCAAAATTGTCCAATTCCTTCAAAACCAATTACAATACTCCACCTTTACCCCTGAGGTACAATTTATATCGGCGACAAAGACGAAAAGAAAGATTTTAAAAAAGAGAAAATGATAGCGCTGTGTCTTCAAGGGGGAATTTGTTTCTTACCTCCTTCTGCTTCAAATAGAGATTTTTGCAGATTTAATTGGATCGTTGCAAACATAAATGTCGCATTTCTTTCGCTTTCTGAAGCAAAGTCGTACACTGAAGATGGTTTACGTATGTATCTTAAGAAGAACAAACCGACAAGCATTTTTCCTTTCATTATTTACTTAGATGAGTAAGTGCAGAAAAGTTATCGGCTTAACCAACAATGGCAGGTAATATTTAAGAACCTATGCTGATTTTTTTTATCTGAGAATAGAAATTAGTCATTTTATACTATCAAAAAGAATTAAACCATTATTTTCAGAGCCCTCTTTATTACCTGACCTAGAAATCACAATAAAAATAAAACGAAACTTTTTTTATATACCTGAACATTTGATTTACTTATCCTGTTCCGACTGTTGTACCCATATTTATTGCTATTTTTACGACGTTTCGGCCGTTGTATGCGCCGAACTTCTTCAGATACTAGGAATTTTGAACCGAATCTTATTTCAATCACTGGGATGCGATTTCCGGATGCAACCAATGAACGTTGTAAAAATGGCAAAACAGACGAGGACAACAGTCCGAACAGTAATTAATGTAAATACATACTAACTCATTGACAAATCCTCAATTTTTTTTTTTTTTAACATGGACCATTTTTCGAAAATTTATTTACGAAGATATATCCAGACTGAGATTCCGTTCTCAAGTATGTTGCTTTTTGACTCTAGTGTCATCAGCCACATTGTTTGTTAGCCGCGTTCGAACTGAATCCCTGCACTTCCAAACATGAAGACCTATCAAATTTATGACTAGAAGATATGCCGCGTTTTTAAATTGAAAACGATTTCTTACGTTCATTAAAGAAAATCCTCTTTCAGCCTTCATGAAGACTTACTGCAATAGTATTAGTTATATTTTTAGCTATTTGTTTAATTTTGGGTACATGTTTATAGTAATTTCTTAATTTTTTAATGTAAACACGGAAATAATTAACAGATCTCATGGCGAAATAGTTTACCAAAGTGAGGTAACTTTTCTTCGGCATCTTTCCAGGGAACTAAAGCTGCTTTCATATTGTAAGAATCTGGGTTCACAATATTAATTAATTCACGAATTTCAAGATTAATGTTATAACAGCTATTGCTTTAACTCTGCGCGTCAGCGTAGAGTTAACAATATTTTACCTAGATCATCGGCTATTAATATATAAGATTATTTTCCGATAATCTAACAACCGATTCTCTAAACTTTTATAATTTTATGAATCGGTTGGCGCAAACTGGGTGGCTGTTACCCCACTTTCCAAAAGATAACCAAATATAAAAATTTATTTTGGAAACCCTTCTGGGTAAAACGGAGAATTTTCAGTGTCTCTCCGTCAATACGTTTCGTTTGAAAGACTAGCTATATATATATATATATATATATATATATATATATATATATATATAATATCATAAAGTTTTCTTTTAAACCCGGAATAGCAGAGCAAGTCGGAAAAAAGAGTAGATCTGTAAATGATTTAAAAATTGAATTGATTTCGGTGCAAAATTGGAAGGAAAGGAGGTTGCAATACAAGGACAGGTTTGAAAAAAGTCTGAAGAAAATATGTGTGAGGTCTGGAAAAAAGTGATATTCTTGGAAATAATAAATGTCGTTTATTCTCATTGCGAAATGAGTCTTAAATTTACCGTATCTACTTGTATTGTAACCGGCTTTAGCTACAGTATACACAATGATATTTCTTGTATTAATTTTAACCCCTCCAGTAAAATAAAATGTATAGTACAATCAATCACCAAAAAATCCATGATTTTTAACCTCTTACAAAATGACCTGTGTATAGTTGATGTGCGTTGTGGTGCAGTGGATATAGAAATAGGGGAGCCGAGTTCGAATTCCACTTGAATTCCCTGCATTCACTTGCGCGCAAATACCCTTGGGAAAGGTATTAATTCGTTTCTTCCCTCCAGTTATGGCTTAAATCACAGGACAGATTGGGTTCTAGAGCCTTAGATGGAAATCTACTGCGGAATAATCTTCTGTCGATTGTGTATCACGTATGGTACTTAAATGATCGTGGAAAAACCTATTTTTTGCGTAAAAAATAAACGATCATAAAATCTTGCACTATACTCGAATATCTACGGTAGTTTCTTTTTTTCCTTTTTAATTGAATATAACGAACACGAACTGAATTAGAACGAGGTTCTCCTATTAACAACCCTGGACCATTATCCATTACACCACCGGCACACCCGAACTTACATTACTTGATATTAGCTAGCAGTCACCCATCTAGGTACTGACCACACTTGACGTTACTTAACTTTAGCAATCTGCTGTCTCAACGTAAGTTCCTTTTTGTAAGTTCTTTTTATTTACGCAAAGGACTGACGTTGAAACAAAAATATCTATACCCATGTCTCAGCAATCGTTTTAAATGAGTTGTTGGAGAGGATGCAAAAGAAAACACATACTAGAGATCAGGGAGAGCCAGACGAGGTTTCTGGGATAGGTAATGAGGAAGGACGGCTCGGAGAATTTAATAGTCACATGACGGATAGAAGGAAAAAGACAGGAAAGCAGCGTTGAGACATACTTGATAGGCCTGAGCAAATAGATGGCTGATCCGGGTTTGGGAGGGTTACCAAGAGGAAAAATATCGAGAGCGCCAAAAGAGAGGGCCAAGTGAAATTCTATGATCGCCTACGTCCGGAAGGAACATAGCACATGAAGAAAAAGTATGCGACAAAAATGCGTGCCCCAAACAAGAATCAAAAAGGTTAAAATAAGGCGTTGAAACTGATTCAAAATACAGCAAGAAATCTAAATAGAAGATTTTGATTGATTCTGAATGAGAGATGAGATAGTGATATTTGTAGCTGTAATGACATAGAGATATCAAAGGACTGGGATGGATAGATAGACATAAACACATGAAGGTAAATGCAGAATGAGTGATAAAACGGCAGGCAAAAATTGATTAAATATGAAAGGGATTAGAAAATTGATAGCAAATGGAAAAATATATGGAATCTCACTTTGAAAATAATAGAAAAAAAGAAAAACCTAATTTCGACAATGACGAACCAGACGTAAAAAGATAGAAAGGACATTGATAAAAAGAAAAATTTCATTAAAGCATAAAATAAATATGAAAATATTTTTTAAGAAAATCTAGTTAAAAGTGCAATGTAATTTGGCTGAAATTTAAAGGAAGAAGACATTCATATGGACGCACCAGACAAGAGCGTTGTTAGTAATGGGAAGGTGACAAAATATTATTGGTTGAAAATTTTGGGTGCGGTTTTGTTTTGCGGTGAAGGCAAAAGGTAAAAAAATAATAATGATATGAGAGTTGTCGAAATGCATTATACTACGAGAAAGTTTTGTAAACCTCCTCGGGCTGCAACTGATAATGAACGATAGGACAGTAATGGACAGTGACTAGAGGCCGCTGTAAGAAGTACTGCATTGAAGCGCTGAAGAAAGTTTGATATGAACGCGAAGTCTGTAGTCGTCTATTTTGACGTGAAGTAGGAACTGAAAAATTGTAAATCGACTCGGGCTTTCTCCGGAGATAACCGTATGAATTTCTATGCCATTTAAAAGTAGTGAACGGACTAGACATTTGTGTGTGCGTGTTCTGAAAAGGATATATATAATTGTTTAAAATGTATCTTATTTACTGGGAAAGAGTGAAAAATATCAGAAAAATAGCATTTGGAAATTTTTTCATATTTACCTATGTGCTTATATATATATATATATATATATATATATATATATGATGCGTTTCGTTCATTGTGGAAATGTATATTTTTATGAGACCTCAGTGTGCAGAAACCCTTCGTCATTATTATTGTCCAAAATGCTTCTGGCGAATTTCTTAGCCATTTTTCAGAGGTTCGTTATTAATATATATATGTGTGTGTTTTTAACATATGGTTTGCCGTATAAAAGTAATAATGGTTGCACATTTTGAGTTCTATGAGCTGGTGGCGTAATAGATAGGGGTTAGGAAGGAGGAACCAGCGATCAGTTCGAATTCCAGTTGTGTTCATTCGTGCAAATACTCCTGGATAAGGCATGAATCCATCCCTTCCACCTATGTTTTAAATAGTAGGAAAGACTGACTTCTTCCGCCTTGGTTCGTAACCAGTCTTGCGAAAGAAAAATCTTCATTACTAAACCCGCTTAGAGGAACCGCATTGTCTCTC
>JBBBDQ010000201.1:4252500-4282500 GCA_037127315.1 Ascarosepion bandense | reverse complement strand
AAGGGAGTTCCAAAGTGCGGGAAAATTAACTGAGGAGTAAAGGAGGTGGTTACATTTGACCCCTTTTCACTGGAAAAGGGTGGGACCTAATTGCTCATTTAGTATCACGAGTAAATTCGTATAGAGGGGGACACCAGGGAGATAAGCTCGTTAGAGCAGAAATCGTGAAAATATTTATAGGAAAGACAAAGGGAAGCCGCATTCCGTGACTTGTCGCATCAGGACTTCATCTTGTCCCCCCGACCCTTTTTTTTACATTTTTTTCTATATATTCACATTGCATTTTATTTAACCTTTATTTTCTTTATTTATATAATTGGAGTAGATAGACTAAACTATCGCCCGGTTCACACTCCACCCACCTCTATTGTACAGGTGTAGAGGCTCATCCCTTGTTCCCTGTTCAGGATGTGGTTTCCGGCTTTGTTTTTTCCAATCTTTTCACTCTCACATAGCCCCCTGCACATCAGTGGCGTTACCGCCTTGCTCGGGGTGATATGATTAAAAAAAAAGGATATCAGTTTCGTTTTTTGCCTTTTGCCTTTTCGTAAAGGCAGTTCCGACTTCTTTCTGGTATTAAAATGTGTGACATAAATACTTAAAAATGGCATCACGTAATCCCACAGAAAATAAATTATCTATTTGGCGATAGATCGGGAATTGAGTTTCATAGAGTAACCACGTCACATCTATAATTTTATTTGCTTTCCTTCTATCAGCCTTCGTCAGTAAATATTTGCTGACAAGAGTGCATATCTATTATAGGAACATAAAACACGCTTTTACGTGCCTTATACAATGGAAATCCTAAATTGGATTTTCGCATTATACTATAAACGGAGAACTTAATAAACGAAAGGGATCGAGACATCACTTCAAGTGTAAAAATATATAATTTAAGTAAAAATAATGCTTTTAAACATTATTTATCAAAGAATTGAAACGTGCTAGGTCTGAGAAAGATTTAAACGTCTGTTAGGTATTAAGAAGAAGCGCGTTGACAGAGGATGGAAAGCGAGATGCTGAGATCCGAAGACGCATGACCAAGGACGCATTTCAAAAGCTAACCAGAGTAGTGAATGACAGCAAAATCTCATTGGAAACAAAGAAGAGAATGCTTGACTGCTATGTGATATCTGTCCGTCTGTATTGAAGCGAATGATGGATGATCTCTTCCAAAATGAAGTGGGAGGCTCGAGGCAGCAAAAATGTGGTTCTACAGAAGGATGCTGAGAATACCATGGACTGAGCTCGTGAGCAACGACGAGATGTTGGAGAGGATGCAAACACGACGGAAACTTATGCTTTACATCAGGAAGTGACATCTAAAGTTCCTGAGACACGTAATGAGGAAGAAGGGTCTGGAGAGTCTAATACTCATATGACGAATAGAGTGAAAGAGAGAGTCGGGAAAATAGTGAGAGACATATTTGTTGGGCTTGATATAACACGCTGATTCAGGAGTAGAGAGACAGCTATGACTGGGCAGGAAAGGTGATCCCCAAAGAATAACTGTTTTAATTTTTTATGAGTTATCATTATGAGACATGTAAAGAGGAAAGAGGGCCTGGAAAAAAGATTTAAACGTCTATTAGGCATTAAGAAGAAGCGCGTTGACAGAGGATGGAAAGCGAGATGTTGAGATCCGAAGACGCATTGGCATTTCAAAAAGCTAACCAGAGTACTGAAAAACAGGAAAATCTCATCAGAAACAACGAAGAGATTTGCTATGTGATATCTATCCTTCTCTATGGCAGTGTATGTTGGATGATCTCATTAAGGATGAAGGAGAGGCTTAGGGCAGCAGAAATGTGGTTTTACAGAAGGATGCTGAGGATACCATGGACTGAGCACGTGACTAACGATGAGATGTTGGAGAGGATGGAAATAAGAAGAAAGAGACAGATGATTATTCTAGGACATGTAATGAGGAAGGAAGGGTCCGGAGAACTTTACTCACAGGAAGGATTGAAAAAAGTGAAACAAGGGAAAGCAGCGCGAGACCTACTTAATAGGCCTGAGAAAACAGATGGCAGAGTGAGGTTTGAGAGGTATACCAAGAGGGAACATTTTGAGAGTGATAAACGACAAAGCCAAGTGGAAGTCCATGATCACCTCGGTCCTGAAGGGACATGGCACATGAAGAATAATAATATGCGATTATGATACAAAACGGTTGTATCAGGTTTTTTGAGATATTTTAAGAGAAAACTAATGGGCTTGCTTGAAAGCATTACAAAACAAACGAGAAAGAAGCAGTCAAAGACCACAAACCTCCGCCAAAAGGCTTTTATCAATGCGGATATAAGGATTTTATTTCGTAAAAAGTTATTTATGAAAAAAAGATTTGTTTGTTATTTTTGTTTGTTTGTTGTTGTTTTTTGTTTGTTTGTTTGTTGTTGTTTTTGTTTGTTTGTTTGTTGTTGTTTTTTGTTTGTTTGTTTGTTGTTGTTTTTGTTTGTTGTTGTTTTTTGTTTGTTTGTTGTTGTTGTTTTTTGTTTGTTGTTGTTGTTTTTTGTTTGTTTGTTGTTGTTGTTTTTTGTTTGTTTGTTGTTGTTGTTTTTTGTTTGTTTGTTGTTGTTGTTTTTTGTTTGTTGTTGTTGTTTTTTGTTTGTTGTTGTTGTTTTTTGTTTGTTTTGTTTGTTGTTTTGTTTGTTGTTTTGTTTTTTGTTTTGTTTGTTGTTTTGTTTGTTGTTGTTTTGTTTGTTGTTGTTTGTTGTTGTTTGTTGTTTTGTTTGTTGTTGTTTTTTGTTTGTTGGTTTTTGTTTTTCTTCGAAATTTTCAAATTAAAGAAAGCCTATAAATATACTTTTGGCTAACTGAAGTCAGTCTTCAGCCGTCAATTCTTGTCATTCTCATTCCTTGCGTGAATGCTCTTCTTGTTCTTGTCCTTAAGGACACATGGCCCAGTGGATATAGACGTTGGTTAGTTCCAGTGACTTGACCGAAAGCGTTGCGAGTTCAATACCAGGCTACGGCAGTGGTGAACAATTTAGAGTCCGGTTAGAGAGAGATAACTCAGAACTACTAGAAGAGGCTCTACGCAAGAAATGAGAATGATATACCCCAGTGATTTTAATAAAGGGTTCGGTTCGAAATTCCTAGCACCTGAAGAATACTGGGACGTACAACGGCGGAAACGTCGTACAAATGGCAACAAAGATGAGGACAAGAGTCCGAATGATGTAAATACTACCTTATCTCAGAAATATAGACAAATAGAATGATCTACTATTAAACGTCGTACAAATGGCATCAAAGATGAGGACAATAGTCCGAATAATGTAAATACTACCTTATCTCAGAAATATAACACAAACACCTATATTATTTTCCTTAAAGCTCTCTCGGTGCTCACATGTTCTTGGTGATCGTCGGTTGAATCCCGTTACTGTCCATTCAGGTTTCTTCTTGGTCCGTGAGGAAAATGTCCAGCATTCACTGATATGTAAAAGATTAGTGTTTACATAAAAGTTCAACATTCTTTTCCTTATATTATTTGCATTTCTCGGACTGTCGGACACATTGGATAAAGCGTTGGTTAGATCCAGTGACTTAGCACAAAGTTGAGAGTTCAAGACCTGGTTACAGCGGCAGTGAACAAATAACTTAGATAGTTGAGTTAAAGGGAGATAAGTACATGACATCTGGAAGTGGTATGTCATATGGAATGATAATGATAAACTAAAGTGATTGAAATACAGAGTTTGGTTCGAAATTCCATGAACCTGAAGAAGGCCAGAGCATGCAACGCCCGAAACGTCGTGAATATAATAATAATAATGAGGGCAACAGTTCGAGCAATGTAAATACTACCTCATCTCATTACAAATTCTTTTCTTTGTGTCTCCCGAAATTTTTTTCTTTTATTTACTTTTTTGTTTACTTTATTTAATTTTAAACACTTCATTACACATTTCTTTTACACTTTTTTTTACATGTTTTATCTTTTTTAAAACTTTTACTCTTTTTAACACGTTTTTACAATATTTTTTACACTTTTTTCCTTTTTACACTTTTTAAACTTTAAAACTTTTTTTACACTTCTTCACACTTCACACTTTTTTTTACATTTTTTCACTTTTTATACTTTTTTACACTCTTTTTACATTTTTTTATTTTACACTTTTTTTATTTTACACTTTTTTTTAATTTTACACTTTTTTTTATTTTACACTTTTTTTTATTTTACACTTTTTTTTATTTTACACTTTTTTTTATTTTACACTTTTTTTTATTTTACACTTTTTTTTATTTTACACTTTTTTTTATTTTACACTTTTTTTATTTTACACTTTTTTTTATTTTACACTTTTTTTTATTTTACACTTTTTTTTATTTTACACTTTTTTTTATTTTACACTTTTTTTTATTTTACACTTTTTTTATTTTACAATTTTTTTTTATTTTACACTTTTTTTATTTTACACTTTTTTTATTTTACACTTTTTTTATTTTACACTTTTTTTTATTTTACACTTTTTTTTTATTTTACACTTTTTTTTTATTTTACACTTTTTTTAATTTTACACTTTTTTTAATTTTACACTTTTTTTTTATTTTACACTTTTTTTTTATTTTACACTTTTTTTTATTTTACACTTTTTTTTATTTTACACTTTTTTTTTATTTTACACTTTTTTTTTATTTTACACTTTTTTTTATTTTACACTTTTTTTTTATTTTACACTTTTTTTTTTATTTTACACTTTTTTTATTTTACACTTTTTTTTTATTTTACACTTTTTTTTATTTTACACTTTTTTTTTATTTTACACTTTTTTTAATTTTACACTTTTTTTAATTTTACACTTTTTATTATTTTACACTTTTTTATTTTACACTTTTTTTAATTTTACACTTTTTTTAATTTTACACTTTTTTTAATTTTACACTTTTTTTTTATTTTACACTTTTTTTTATTTTACACTTTTTTTTTATTTTACACTTTTTTTTTATTTTACACTTTATTTTTATTTTACACTTTATTTTTATTTTACACTTTATTTTTATTTTACACTTTTTTTTTATTTTACACTTTTTTTTTATTTTACACTTTTTTTAATTTTACACTTTTTTTAATTTTACACTTTTTTTAATTTTACACTTTTTATTATTTTACACTTTTTTTTTATTTTACACTTTTTTTTTATTTTACACTTTTTTTTTATTTTACACTTTTTTTTTATTTTACACTTTTTTTTATTTTACACTTTTTTTTTATTTTACACTTTTTTTTTATTTTACACTTTTTTTTTTATTTTACACTTTTTTTTATTTTACACTTTTTTTTTTATTTTACACTTTTTTTTATTTTACACTTTTTTTTATTTTACACTTTTTTTTTATTTTACACTTTTTTTTTATTTTACACTTTTTTTAATTTTACACTTTTTTTAATTTTACACTTTTTTTAATTTTACACTTTTTATTATTTTACACTTTTTTTTTATTTTACACTTTTTTTTTATTTTACACTTTTTTTTTATTTTACACTTTTTTTTATTTTACACTTTTTTTTTATTTTACACTTTTTTTTTATTTTACACTTTTTTTTTTATTTTACACTTTTTTTTTTATTTTACACTTTTTTTTATTTTACACTTTTTTTTATTTTACACTTTTTTTTTATTTTACACTTTTTTTTTATTTTACACTTTTTTTTTATTTTACACTTTTTTTTTATTTTACACTTTTTTTTTATTTTACACTTTTTTTTTATTTAGTTGCGGAAAACATCTTTATCGTTCCTATGCTCTTTCGGGTTTTTTCTGCTCGATATTCTCTCGTCTGTTACTATCTTAACCCTGTAGTTAAATTTGTGTACCATCTTGATTTCGATCTTAATAAAATGCTCACCATTTAAATTGTATTTGTAACTGAGAGCAATGACGTTGTTTTTATTATATACTTACTGATAATGTGCGTTGTGGTGCAGTGGATATCGGCTCGAAACGAGAAATTGTAGAGCTGAGTTAGAATTCCAGTCGAATTTGTCGCATTCACTCACGCGCAAACAACTTTAGAAAAGGTATTAATCAGTTGCTTTCCCATCCAGCTAGTGGTTGAACAGCAGGACAGAGTTGGTTTTATAGCTTCGGTTGGCAACTTATGGCAGGAAAACCTTCTGTCTAGAAAATCATGTCTCGAAAGAAGGCAACCTACTGCAGGATAATGTTCTGTCCAATCAGTCTTGTCTCTTTCGAGACATGATTGCCCAAGCGTGTATCACGTATGGCACTTAACTGACTGTATTCACTGAATTCATTCGTCCCCTTGGTATGACGATGAATTACATCCGGTAGCAAGCCTATGATCGGAAGGTTTTAGCAGCGTGAGACCACATCCTAATGGCTGTTGTTCCCACGTCCACCCTGACTCAAAAACTACGAAAGTATAAAAATAGCTGTTGATAGTAAATTTACGAGCAATGCATAGCTTTTTAAAACATTATCAGCAATACATTTTTGAAGAAAAAATATTACCAGCAATATATTTTTGAAGAAAAAATATCAGTACGTTTATTATTCATGTGTACCTATCTTAAAATTTTATCTGCATTCAATAAGCCACTGAAGTTAATATGCTGTTAAACCAAATAACCCAAACTGAATTCAGTCTGTACCTGTTTGCAGTTTTGTTTTTTTGTTTTTTTTTTACCCTCAGTAACGGTCATTGATTAGAATTTATTTAACTGTAGTGGAATAAATAAATTGTAAATTTCTGCAAGAAAAATGCCGTGCCAGAAACCTGTTAAAGATATTCTGTGACAAAATATTGTTCTCATTCACCGATTCTACTAAGATCCTGGTCTGTGCGTTTGTTTTTGTTTTTTTTTGTTTTTTTGTTTTTTTTGTTTTTATCTTTCATAACGTTTCGATCGTTGTACATTTTCGTATTTTTCTGATTGACTTTGCGCCAGGAAAATTGGGCAATTAAATCAGGAGTTCACTTCCGAAATTTATTGACAGGTTATTGCTGATGTCATCTACCGTCATCGACCGAAAATATGTGATAAAAAATGAGGATATCATTTCAAATGTACCACTGAATGATAACGCACGTCTCCCGAGAGTAAGCAATCAATGATCCTCACTTTAGCTGTATGAAGGTATATTTTTAAGTAGGGCACTGGTTAGAATCGATTTACTAAGCAGCCATAAATTCAAATAGTCTCGCTACGAAAAGATTTTTACCGCACTTGTAAAGTCTTTGGCAGTCATGACGTCTAAAGTTGTTGTTAGGCCAAATTCGAAGCTTCAGAAGGAAAAAGTGAGGGTGATGTTGTGCAAGTCACTTTTAATAACATTGAATGCCGCATTACATGTTTTTGATAACTGTTTATGAAAAAGTTTATTGATTTCAACGTGTAAATTGATTGGTTTGTCCGTTTTTGTTTAAGTTCAGTATATTCTTTTACGGTTATTTCATGTGGGTGTTCAGCGTTTAATGCGTGTGAATGAATACCGTTAATGACTCATATGTTATGTTCATGGTATATATATATATATATATATATACACAATAAAATACAAGAAATCTCACCTACTCTGAGGTTCTTACCCTGAAGAACCGTAGTGTGAAACCGCGGTAGGTGGTGGCTCACTTCTAGATTTCTTGTATTGTATTCTCGCTCTACTTTCGTATCGAGCACTTTATTGTTAAGTTTTCGTCTTGGGTTTTTTTTCTTTCCAACGGGCACTAAACGTATTGTTCTTGTGCGCTGTTATTTAACCCACGAGGTGGTTCTTGCCGGGTTATAAGACGGTTTAAATTACTGTTAAGTTAGCACTATTTTCGGAAGTTCAGTCTGTTATTATTAGTGTTACCTTACTGTGATTAAGTTCATTATTTATATATATATATATATATATATATAATTATAATAAAAACATTTAACAAAAGTCTTCATTTTTTCGGTACTACTGTTCTTCGAGAGGTGATATAGAATGGCAACGAATTGTTTCTAAAATTTCAGATTTACATAAGAATCATTTCCTATCGCCAGTTACCAACCATCACCTGACAAAGTACAATTACTATAACTGAAACATGAAAGCATTTGTGTGGCGATGTAAAATGTTTTTATTATAACTTCTTAGAATAAAAATATATTAACACTGCTCTACTTTGTATTTAACATTTTCAAAAAGTAAATACTACGAACTGAGTCTTTTTACTTCCTTACTTCTTACTCTTTGTCAGCGGATGACTATATATATATATATATATATATGCGCAAGTGAATAAGGAACGAAGAAAAATTGATAATGTTCAAAACATTAATATAAAACAGTGCTCGATATAATTATACATGTTCTAAACTATAATTTATATATATATATATATATATATATATATATATATATATATATATATATATAACGGAAATTTACGAAACTGGCATTAGGCCACATGTTTTGAATTTTTATTTGTTTAACATTATTTTTTAATGGATACTCGGATTTGAATGGGAAGTCATATATATAGTTAAACAGTATATTATAATTTCCACTGGAAATATTTTCCGGCAGGAATCGAACCTACATACCCCCAACACCAGGGTGATGCCGTTCTTTCATCAGGCGTGTCCTACCAATCGACTCAGGAAAGATTTCGTAGCTGACACTCCTCTAGTGCTATCAAAGATGGAAATGGTCTGTGGACTGAAATAGCTATATAAATAACCAGGAATTCGAAACATTATTAGCAGCCTGAGGGGACCGACTGCGTGCGTCAGTCGTTTCTTTGTTGTATTGTCTGCCTTTAGGCAGAGAATACAACAAAGACAACAAATACAATAAAGACGAGGCTCCGCCGAAGGGCGGTGTTTGGTCTTAGGGAATGCAGACAAGAAGTTTTGTCAAAGCTCGATTTTACCCACGTTAATTGGCCTGGTGATGCATCTGCTTCGGGCTTCTGCCTACGTGTGGTGATCGTAAATAATTCGGATGTCACTAATGATTTTTATCGGAATTTGCTCTGCGACTCGACAACTTAATTTCTCCCCTCTTTCTAATTATCGTTGTTATGTCGTTTTCTGTGTTAGTTTTGTTTGTACTTAATATCCATTAGCATGGATATTGTGCTTTAGATACTTCAGCCTACATCATATGGTATCGTATTGCCACCTATGTGATACCGCCAGTCAGTTAAGCGCCATACCTTATACAAGTTTTAAGCGATCATCTCTCGAAAGAGACATGATTAACTGGGCAGAACATGATCCTACAGTAGGTTACCATTGCTTTCTACGGTAGACTGGTTGCCAGCCAAGGCTATAGAACCCGATCTATCCTATTATTTAACCCTTAATTGGAGGGAAGAGACAGACTAATACCTTTACCAAGGGTATTTGTGCGTAAATGAATGCAATGAATTCAACTGGAATTCGAACTCGGCACCCCGATTTGTCGTTCCGAATCGATATCCACTGTACCACAACGCACATCCTAGGTAATAGAACAAATGCTCCTTGCAATACACTGAGAAAACTTGCAGGAAGTCATGAAATCCGAATCTATGAACACAAGAAGTATCTTATTACAAAGGAATTTATCAAATATACTAGTGCTACATAAAAATATATTCAGCCACAGTTTTGATTTAAATAATGTGACACTTATTCAAAGAAAAATTAACTTAATGAATATATTAGAATATACAGTACATAAATTAAATACAAAGTAAAATAATTTAAATATTAATTACCTCATAAAAATTCAGCATTATTTACATTTATATTGGGCATTAACTTTTGTAAATTAGAATTCTCTATAATGTATATAGATTTTTCATTTAGCCATATGTATTGTGATGGGCGTTTCTGTAATTTAAAAAAATTGAAAACTAACATTTTGATTTTCGTTTATAAAGTTTGAAAATAAAATCCTTCTATTTGCCTTTAAAAATAAACTTCATCAGAGGACCAAACACATCGACTAAGATAAGTATTTCTTTTTGACATAAAAAAATATGTATGTCGGAGGACACAAATTTGTCGTAATTTTTGAAACTCTAAAAACTATAGTGATACTTGAAATGTTATATATTTACTTGATACTCTTTAACACGGACAGGTGAAGAATAAATATGACCCTGCACTGGATTGCTATGTGTTGTCCGTTCTTCAACATGGCAGTGAATGCTGGACAATAAAATCAAAGATGAAGGAAAAACTTGAAGCAACTGAAATGTGGTTCTACAGAAGGATGCTGTGAATATCATGGACCGAGCATGTGAGCAATGATGAGGCCCTAAAAATGATGGGAACGAAAAGGAAATTAATACTGAACATCAGGAAGAGACAACTGAAGTTCCTGGGACATTCAATGAGGAAGGAGGGCTTAGAGAATCTGATACTAACAGGTCAGAGAGAGAGAAAGAGACAGGAGATAGCAACGGATAACATATTTGAAAGACCTTATCAGGTAGATGATGGAACGAGGGTTGCATGGTGAAACAGGAGAAAGCGTGCTAAGAGCCACCAGAGATAGGGAGACGTGGAAAGTCATGATCGCCTACGTCCTGAAGGGACAGGGCACATAGAAGTAGAATCAGAAGCTAATTATAGAAGAGACTGTGTTGCGAAAATGTTAAATTAATTACAGTACAATAGTATTTAGCTCTACTTGTGTACTGAGAATTGTAAAATTAAAAATAAACGTTAACAAAGAAGTTCTTTATATATATATATATATATATATATATATATATATATATATGATAATGTTTGCTATCAATGAAACGATCCAGTTTATACCATATCTGTAAAACTCTACTTTGTAGAAAAATAAATTGAATATTTAATTCTATTTCTTGATCAGTCGTTCTCAGATAAGTGTCATACGTGATACACATTTGGGCAATCATGTCTTGAGACTTGATTCACTGGGCAGAAGAGTTTCCTCAATGTAAATTGTCATTACTTTTTGGGGTAGGCTGATTACCAACCAGATCTGTCTTGTTGCTTAACCCATAACTGGAGGGTGAAGAAATATTAATACTTTTCCCGAGGGTATTTGCGCGTAAGTGAATGCAGTGAATTCAACTGGAATTCGAACTCGGCTCTCCTATTTCTTGTTCCGAGCCGATATCCACTGCACCACAACGCACATCATATCTTGATAAATAAGAGAAAAAAAGATGTTGTCCGACATTTTGATGATTTTGGTTATGAATGAAAAATAGGTTATCTAGTTTATATTTTCTTTATTTGTTTATATTGTGGACATCAAAGAGAATATCGCACTCTTTAACCTTCAGAGAAACTATGTAAATCACTTCAGAAAAATATTCATTATATATCTGTTTTTCCTTTTTATATTTTAGGCTTTTTCATTTGTTTTTGTTTTTTTAGAGTAGATTGTTGATAACCAAAATGTAATTAATACTTTTCTTACATTTGAATCCTCTAACCTTTCGATTCAGTCCTTACTCTTCATGACGACCAGAATCAGTACATATATAAAGAATTCACTAGATAAAACATACACACATATATATATATATATAAACTCTCTTTGAAAATATCAATATAAGCCAAGAAATCTAGATTTATATGAAAACAAATTATTACAGTCTAACGTCATTGAGTTCTCTGCATCGTCGTCTTATGCTTCAAGTATGAATTGGGCCTCTTACTTAGGATGTGCGTTGTGGGGCATTGGATATCGGCTCGGAACGAGAAACCGGGGAGCCGAGTTCGAATTCCAGCTGAATTCATTGCATTCACTTACGCGCAAATACCCTTGGGAAAGGTATTAATCCGTCTCTTCCTTCCAGTTATGGGTTAAATAGCAGGGCAGATTGGGTTCTATAGCCTTGGTCGGCAACCAGTCTATCGCAGAAAGCAATGGCAATCTCCTGCGGAATAATCTTCTGCCCAGTCAGTCATGTCTCTTTCGAGACATGATCGCCCAAGCGTGTTTCACGTATGGCACTTAACTGACTGACTGACTATAGAATGCTGTGGATATCGTTGACTGAGCATGCAAGCAACGATGAGGTGTTGGAATGAATTGTAACAAAAAGAAAATTAATACCGAGCATCAGGAAGAGACAACTGAAGTTCCTGAGACATGCAATGAGGAAGGAGAGCTTGGAGAACCTGATACTGACTGGCCAGATAGAGGGGAAAAGAGACAGAGGAAGGCAGCGGACAACGTATTTACAGGGCCTGATCAGGTGAATGACGGAACAGGGCTTGCAAGGTGTAACAGGAGCAAACATACTAAGAGCCACAAGGGATAGGTAGATGTGGAGAACCATGGTCGCCTACATCCTGAAGGGCAGGGCACGTAGAAGAAGACTATAGACTATTGAGAGACGAGAACATTTCGCTGGAAACAAAAAAGAGTGTAGTGGATTGTTATGTGATGTGTGTTCTTCAATAAGGCAGGGAATGGTGGACAATCTTCTCAAAAATGGAGAGACTTGAAGCAACCGAAATGTGGTACTATAGAAGGATGCAGAGGATATTATGGACCCTACATGTGAGCGAAGCCGGAGTTCTGGAAAGTGGGGAAACGAAAAGGAAACTCATAGTTAATATCAGGAAAAGACAGCTGAAGTTCTTGAAACATATGAGGAAGCAGGGCTTGGAGAATATAATACTCACAGCTCAGATAGAGAAAAAGAGAGACAGTGGAAAGCAACCCGGAAGTTGGGCTTGAGCAAATGCATGGTAGAACGGGGTTTGGGAGAGGTAACAGGAGGATGCTTGTTAAGTGAGATGTGAAAGGCCGTGATCGCCTACGTCCTGAAGGAACACGTCTCATAGAAGACTGTTTACATGTATATATAACCTATATACATGTGATATTATTATGTATGCATTTTACATATATGATTTTTTTTTAATCGTTTCACCCCGAGCAAGGCGGAAACGCCACTGATGTGCAGGGAGCTACATAAGTGTAAAAAGATGAATTAGAAAAGAGTGAGGAGTACAAGTTTGTTAGAAAGGAACAATAGAAAGCTGAGAAAGCAGGTGCGATGACAGATACATAGGTGGAGAGAAAGGGAAGGTTATACGGGGGTGGGGAGAGAGCTAGAGTCCAGTGGTTAGTAGATGAGTATTGACTTTGCATTTAAATTTCTGGAGGTTGTAGCCGTCAGGAAAGCAAAGAATACGGGAGCGAGTTCCACAGGCAGGAAGTGCGAGAGAAGAAGCTGCAGGATTAGAAATGTCGTCTGCATTTGGCTAACCTGACTGTGAATGGGTGGGACCCAGTTGCCAGTCTGGTTGCGCGAGTAAACACCTGTTGAGGAGGCACCAGTGACTTAAGTTCGTCCGAGCAGAAGCCATGAAAGTATTTATAGAAGAGACAAAGGGAGGCCACATTTCGACGATGGGGAAGCGGCTGCAGTCAAGCCGCCAGATCATTACCTATCACATTACAGACTCTCCTTTGGAGCCTGTCAAGAACACTGAGGAGAACGGCAGGGGCACCTGACCATAAATGGCAGCAGTACTCCAAGCACGGACGGATGGTTGACTTGTATTTATATGCAGGATGGATTCAGGTGGAAAAAACATCCTGGATCGACATAGTGACCCAACCTTCTAAGCAGTAGATTTTGCTATGGATTCAATATAGTGGTTCCATTTGAGGTCTGAGGACAGGATAAGTCCGAGGAGGCGTAGTGTATTAGTCTCCGGGAGAATCGCTTGGTCCATGCTTATGGGAGGCAGGAGAGGTTGCCTGCATTACTTATATTATTGTTCTATATTTAATAGTAAACCATGTTTACGAAAGTAATCTCAACTTAAAGCGAATAAAACGCTAATAGTTTACCTGACTGTGTTGTCATATAACAACAACACAGATTGCTAACGGCAAAGAAAACGCGTAGTGCAGTAAATTACTGAAGGATAACGTGATTATGGCGAGCACTTTTTGTGAATGACCTGCTCAGTAAATAAAACGTGTGTAAATAGCAAATAAATAAAAGAAATATAAATCATTAGACTTCTTATTTGACAATTATATATATATAATATTGATGGATGCCAGTTGATTACACAAATTTAGTTTCAACCTTTCGGCATCTTCAGGCATTTTATATTAACATGCTCAGTTAAGTACCATACCTGATATACGCTTGGGTGATCATGTCTCTTTCAAGACATGACTGACTGGCCAGAAGGTTTTTCCGGAGTAGGTTGTCTTAACTTACTGCGGTAGAATGATTGCTAACCAAAACTATACAACCCAACCTTTTCTTGTATTTAACCCATAGCTGGAGGAAAGAGACGAATTAATACCTTTCCCAAACTAAAAGAGCCATTGGAAGAAGGTAGATGACAAAAGTTGCTCTGGGTGCGTGTGCCATTCTTACTCTCGTTTGAGTTAGTATCAAAAACACATTCGTTAGGCTGAGGGTATATGGAGGGAAGTTATTTTTTCTACTTAAGCGGGAAAATAAAAAATAAAATAGAAAGGTACATGAAATATGACAGAATCCATATTAGTTTAAATTTTGATGTCTACTAGTAACTAAACGTTCAGGATGGCAAGACTTAGTTCTCAATATTGATAGACAAATCATATCTAAAATTAGGAACGTGGTCCTGAAATGAGACGTTTCTTCATTAATAACAATGGTCAAAGAATCTATCTAATCTTATTTATAAATGTAACTTCGTGTGTATGTGTGTCTGTCCGTTACCTATAGACTCCGAAACGGTTGAACCGATTTTCTTGAAAATTTACACAGTTGTACTTTAAGCGTCTGCAAGTGTTCTTAGCTAGGTTTTGTGTCCAGGTACCCCCGATAAATTTCAAAAATCGATAATCAAACAAATCGGGTTATAGCAGGAGTGGTCCGATTTTAATCAATTTTGATACACTCATAGACACAGACATAAGAAACGATATTCAGAAGTTTCAAGGTTGCAGTTCTTACAATAGTGCAGAAAATCAATAGTATATATGAAAGGCAAGATGTTTGTGTGTGTGTCTGTTTATCTGCCTGTATGTTTGTATTTTTTTTCAGCCCTTTTATTTTAGTTTTTTTGCTTCGGGTTTGGCTCTAAGTAGGTATAATTGTAGTTCTTAGTCACAGCCATGATATCATTTACTCAAAGGACATATTTAGCCTTCAAAATTCAGTTTACGACGAAAAAACTTATTTGATATCGATACCAGGAAATCAAAATTTGATTTACATCCATTCATTTTTCTTTCAGTATACGGTTTCGCTTTAACTGGAAACAACTATTGCTTTTTAGTCTTTCGTGCCAACGTCCAAAGAGTCTGAGCTCCAGGACCATGGATTAGTTTTAAAGCTTTCATTACACCCGAACAATGCCGGGCTATACTGCTAATAAGTAAATAAAACACATATACAAAGAGGGAGAAGTAAAAACATCAGTGATAAGCTAAAAACAACGAAGGTATGAAGGAATCAAGCGAGATTAAACTCAAAGAATAACAGACATTTAAATATTTACACGAAATACAGTATTTACATTATTCGGACTATATTCCTAATTTTTGTTGCCATTTGTACGATGGTTCGGCCGTTATACGCTCCGGCTTCTTCGCTATGAATTTCAAGCCGAACCCTTTATAACAATCATGGCCGTAACTGACTACCAGGCACACCAGGCACTGGTCCGGGCCGATCCGTGCAATCATAGTGAAAATCCGGACAAGGAAAAATGTCTTCGTCAGAAATCAAACTAAACAATTCACGAAAGAAAGAAAGAAAGACGAAGAAAACATCCGAATGAACGCAGTAAAAATCTGTTTGTTTATTTATTAATTTTGGGAGAAAAGACTGGTTATACTCAGAAAGTCCGAACCCGATTTCCTGCTTTCTTTCACGTTCTGTGCCTAATTTCCATTGGAATAACCGAAAAAATGCGCAAAAATCATAGTTTCTGGAAACAGATGACGTCATCACATTGTCAACTAACAAAATCCGGGCAATTTTCTCTGTGCCCGGTGTTTTTTTTAGCATCAGCTACGGCCCTGATTACAATCACTGGGGGTATATGAACTTTATTCTTTGCGTGGTGGAACGGCCGAAACGTCGTACAAATGGCAACAAAAATGAGGACAATAGTCCGAATAATGTAAATACATTAAAAATTAACTCATCTCGAAAATATAGACAGATTTGCGCGTCATGTTGACATATTGCGACTAAATTATAAAGAACTTCAAAAGTTCTTCATGCCAATATTATAAATTTGATATTTTCCCACGGGCAGACAACTCGACTTACATTTTTCGAAGATTGTCTATGTGTGGGGTCCCAAGTCATTATATATTTTTTTTTGTTTTATTTTTAATCAGTTTTGTGTTGTTTTTTTTTTTTGTTTTTTTTTCTCGTCCCCTGTTCCCATCTTACCACCTTGTATTTTTTTCTTTTACTCTATCGGTATCTGCAACAGTTTCATTTACCTTACACTTCTTAGCTTTTGTCTCCGCTTTTCACCTGCGCCCGCCTACAAACAACATAAACCCGTTGAAGTCTATTTATCTCGCTTCTTATTTGCATCCAATAACGTCTTATTGAATCAGTTCGCGCCATTTTAAGGTTTGTTTTATGACAATAGATTCTGCAGAAACTCGTTTGCACGCCAATAACAAGAGAAGTTCATACGAATTAGGAAAGCGTTCCAGATAATTCGAATGACGCCGTTTTCTTTTCCTGCACCTACCTTGGATTCCCGTTCGCAAACACTGGTTGCCATGATAACTAACTTGAGGCCCAAGAACTTGAACTAATACTATCTCCTCCAGGGAGGATGGAAAAAAGGAAATAAACAGTTTGTTCATGGTCAATTATTTGGAAGCACTTCTTGTTAATTCCACGCCTTTCTTTCGGCTAAGAGATTTTTTTTTTTCACATTGGCGATGTTTTTTGTGCAACAGTTTTCTTTCCTTTTATTCTTTTTTACTTGTAAATTTTGCTAAGATAATCAATCATAATAAATGAACAGAGAATTCAGACAATAATGTTTGCCAGGAGCTGTTCGATGTCCAATACCATCTTGAGATCGGGTGTCCCAATCATTGATATCATTCGCAAAGTGATACATTCTTTAGAGTTTCATGCGCTCAAGGAGACAGCTTCTTTATAAGGTTGGATAGGTTTTCTTTACAGAACAAAAAAAAATCTGAAAACGTTATTACTGATGGTCTTAGGTATGACGATAAACTACATCCGGCAGCAAGACCTCTTATCGGGAGGTTTTGAGGAGGTGCTCTTTTTCCAAGGTCCCCTCTGACCCGGTGTGCTGTTAGGGTCCCAGCTATAAGCAAATAGTTAATTTCATAGTTGGTGTCAAAATATTACGAAAGTATAAAAATAGATTTTTATCGTAAAAATATGAACAATACATTTTTGAAGAAGAATATTAGCAGCAATAAAATTAACACTTGACAAAACTCTAAAATTACGTCAATGAAACCTGATCTACAAACAGATTTTTTACAAAAACTACATATTCTGTTCATACAAATGTATCCTAAAATTCTTGTCGGTATTAAGTAACTCATTGTGATTGATATACGTAAAAGAAAATAAACTCATAAACAAGTTGTTATTGATAGCATAGAAGAAAGTTCACTGGTAGGAGTAACCTTGCAGAATTTCTGTCAATGGCCTTGATAAAGTTATCAAGTCCTATTTCATATGAAAATGTTATTTTGTTTGTGGTGACCTCTTGAGAATACAAGGTGGTATGAATTTGGGTGTGCGTGTGGTTTAATAGATAATGGCTCAAAACTATTAATCGTAGATTCGAGTTCCAATTCTCGTTAGGCTCGCTATATTCAGTTACGCGTTCCTTTGTGAAAGAGATGAAACCATCTCTTTTCGACCAAATTCAGTTATTTAGTAAGATTTGTATCACTTAAAAGCATTATTATCTAAAAAAAATTGCCTGCAAAATACTTACATTTCCGCATTAATTAATCAATAGAGTTTGATATGAAGCTAAAAAAAAAAACGCCCAACCAGCATTTTGGTGTTTTTTTTTAAATATTTCTTTAAATGTTGTTTAATCAAACTTGATCATCAGCCGAAATACATCGGTTGATATTAGACTGGTACAAAAATAACGGCCGCTCAAATGTTGTATTTTGAAAAATCATTTCAGCTTAGTATTCATGGTAAATATTCGGTGAATTTTGGTATACATGGTAATTAATATGTGCTCTTTAATAATTTTAAACTTATTTTCAGACAAACATTCTTCAAACACAGAAGCCTTAAATTATGAACATTCCACCGTCCACTGCTGAGTTCACCGTACATCATTTGCTTTGGTATCCGGTCATCTTCCATAGATAAGACATGTCCTACCCAACGCAGCTGTGATTGCATCAAAAAGCTTTCAATTCCGCTAATACCGCAGCGCGTGAACAGGTCCGCATTAGACATCCGATTGCCTAGGGTGAGAACACAAATTGTTCTAAGGCAATTTTTGTGGAAGACATCAAGCTTCTGGATTTGATTATGATAGACTGTCCATGATTCAGATCAATAAAGCAGCGTCGTTAGCACAACTGCTTTATACACATGTAATTTAGTCCTTAGGCTAATCCCCCTATCATCCCATAACCGATGGCGCAATTTCCCAAAAGCACTAGTTGCTTTCGCAATTCGATAGATGATTTCATCATCAAGAGAAGCATTCCAATTAATTTTACTTCCAAGACAGATAAAGTGTTTCACATATTTCAGATCTTTACCATCTACTCGGATTGGTATATCGGGAAAGTTGTATACTGGTGGCCGCTGCTTTACACCCAGAACTTGCTTTGGTGTGGGGCGAGGTTGGTGAATCACCTCTGTTTTCTTGATGCCGATTGTCAGACCAAAAGCCTTGCAAGCAGCGGAAAACCTATCTACAAGCAATTGCGCTTACTCCTAAGAGGTTGCACAGAGTGCAGCGTCAATATTGATTATTCCATTAATAAATAATTTAATATGTGCTCTTTAATAATTTTAAACTTATTTTCAGACAAACATTCTTCAAGCACAGAAGCCTTAAATTATGAACATAAAAAACACGATCTTCGTTTACTTGCATGAGTTCAAACTTAGACACAGTGCCGCCCAAATTTCTGCCAATCTCAACATGAGAAGATGGGTCCACATGTGATCGGACAGTAGGAAGGTGGTTCCATAGATTCCGTACTGCTGATCAGAGCCTTGAAAGTGAAGAATGTAGATGATGGTCATGCTTGTCTTGACAACGAAAATTGCAAACAGTTGTTGAGCAAAACCCATGTCAAAGTGTCAGAGAAATGTCTCAGATGCTTGGTGTCCGCACTGCAACAGCCTCACGCCATTTTTCAAATATTTGGCCAGATGAAAAATGATGATAAAGGGGTTTCTTATGATCTCAATGAAAACTTAAATCTTAGACGTTTTTAAGTGCGCTCGATATCATTTCTGCGTAACACCAATGAACTTTTTCTTGACAGAATCGTCACTTGTAAAAAAA
Source organism: Ascarosepion bandense (assembly GCA_037127315.1). Classification (NCBI taxonomy): domain Eukaryota; kingdom Metazoa; phylum Mollusca; class Cephalopoda; order Sepiida; family Sepiidae; genus Ascarosepion; species Ascarosepion bandense. The sequence continues at coordinate 4,263,029 of JBBBDQ010000201.1, read as the reverse complement.
AATAGATCATTTATGATAACCGCCAACGATCAGATCAAGGGATTGATCGTGAGAAGTCCACAAACATTTCCCAAAGTCAAAGTTGCATCAGCAAAAGATTATGGTGACTGTCTGGTGGTCGGCAATCTACTTGCTGAAATGCATGCACGTCTACAGAACATTGATACCTGCATTAGTGAATCGACGTGGTCCAATTCTGTTCCAAGATACATTCGTGGCCACATGTTGCAAGAATGACGATACAAAAACTCCTCAACTAGCGATACGAGAGTTTATCACATTCTTCAAAGTCTCCTGATCTTACAACCACTGAATATCCTTTTTTAAGCACTTAAGCAGATTTTTAAATGGTAAAAATTTTAGGTTGAAACCAGAGATGAAATCAGCTTTCAAAAATTTCGTTGCATCACAGCCAGTAAATTTATCAACGAGGAATAATCATGTCGATAGATGGCAGAGGTGTGTAGATTTGGCAAGATGAAAAATGATGACAAACGGGTTTCTTATGATCTCAATGAAAATTTAAATCTTAGACGTTTTTAAGTCTCGTATTTTGACTAATTTCAATCTTTCTATATTTCCTTTTTTTTCAAAAATAAAATTGTTTCTAAAATCGGCCATTATTTTTATAGCAACTTAATACATTGTCAGCAGATCTCAAACGATGCTCTTCCTCCAAGTATTCATTCAACCAAGGATATATATATATATATATATATATATATATAATATTAACTATGTGATATAAGAGAGTTGTCGGGACCGGATAAAGGTTATCTTATATCCGGGTTTTGTATATTTTATATACATTACCACAGGTTTTAATTTTGAACCTGAGAAAATCTCTTATATGCGGGTCTCTTATATTCGGGTTCCATGATATAAGAGAACTTTTATGCGGTCCTAACAACACTCTTATATCAGGGTTACATTGTACTTAAAAAAAACAAAAGGTTGTTCAGTTTACAAAAAAATATGTTTTGTTTATCTGGTGAGACTTGAACTCGCGTCTAATGATTTCCAAATTTAATTTTCTAACAATTACACCAGAATGAAGAACTCATTTTCCCTGCATTATAGACTTCCCCTGTGAAACTAGCATGTAAATCAAAACCGAAATAGAAAATCTATATAAAATGAGAAAGGGTCATTTAAATGTATTTTTTCTCTCTCAAGTGTGAAACTGCGGTTGTAAGTTTAGCTAAAAACCGATAATTTCTATATATTTTGTGCGGTAAATATTAAGCTTTCTGTCTGGAAATTTTATATGCTAAATTTTTTTTTATTATTATATTTTGAAAAATTTATTGTTTGTCGCTAACAGATTGAATTGTTTTCCCAAAAGAAGGTTAGTGTTTCGAGATGAAATGCAAAGATTTTTATTTCATGTAATTTTTAATGAGCTTTTTATTACAATTATAAGATGAGAGGGGGAGTACTCTTTTATATTCACTAGACAACGATAAATATTTTTCATTGTCTGCAATATATATAATGCGATGTGTATCCATATATGTTAACACCTCTGTATACCAACAATAAAATAAACAACGAATTCAAAATCGAACTTCCTAAATAATAATAGCGAGTGTTCATTCAGATACAAAATTGCTCTAATTAAAAATTCTTCTTCATACGCAACATTTTATAATGAACCCAGTGACATTAAACAAATGCTGATTAACAATGCATTTCCCAATTATTTAATTGACCTAACAAATTGAAATAACCTTATTAAAACATGCAGTAATACAAAAACAATAAAATTATTCTAGTGTAATTAAATTCATTTGAAACAAAATTAAAACCATAAAAACATAGACATAAATCGCTGGACCAAACACGCATTTTATATATATATATATATATTACAGAAATTAACGAATTTTAACGAAACTTGGTTATAAACAACCGACAATTTGAAATGAATTGTTTGAACATTATTTTTATCAATACTCGTATTTACGTAGATATTCTGTTTTTAATTTAAACAGTATTATATATTTATATCTACGGGCCTGATTATTCACGAGAAATTTTTATTACGAAAATGACACATTTTCGTAATAAAAATTTATCGTAAAAAATCAGGCTGGTAGATATAAATATATAATACTGTTTAATTAAAAATCAAAAAGAATATCTACTTTAGTACAAGTATCGATCAAATATAATGTTCAAACAAAACATTTCATATATATATATATATATATATATATATATATATATATATATATATATATATAAACTGATTTCTGCTAGAATATGACCGACCCACAACTAATAAGTTTCCTGCGTGTTATGTGCAATCTTCAGGCGGTCGTTCTGTTTCCATTTTCCTTTCCTGGTGTGGGATTTTAAGTAAGCTCATTTTTCTTTGGGCAATTGATTTTGTTTTTTTTTATTTTATATTTTTTCAAGTGTGTATATGTATATATACACAGGGTATCCATAAAGTTCGTTTAAAGAAAAAAAAATAAAGTTCCTGTGCACTTTAAAAAATTCATAACTTTATTTCTATTTAAAATACAAGTAAGCTATTATAAAGTTTAATGTACCTACTTTTAAGTATTCTTATTAAATAAGTTTTTACCACAAAGTTTGCGACAATTTTTAGATAAGTAAAAAATATTTTCTTTTTTTCGGAATCTGTTTAATCCATGGCTTCAACTGACATGTGAAAACAATTGTGCATGCAACCAAACCTAGTTCATATGAAGATTTAAAAGCTAAAATATCTAATGTGATTTCAGGCATTACTGTAAATCATTTAGCAGATGTTTTCCGTGAACTGCAAAACCGTATTACCCTTTGTATTGGTAATGATGGAGGACATGTGGAAACTTAAATAAAATTTCAATAAAACCTTAAATATAGATTTATTTCTTTCTAATCCTTTTTACAAATTATTTCTATCGCAAATACAAATAAAGTTATAAATTTTTTAATGGACACCGTGTATGTATGAGTATATATATATATATATATATATATATATATATATATATATATATATATAGTATCAAAAATGATTTTAGAAACATTGGAGCCGGTTCCTTACACCAAAACAAGAACGAAAGTTCATTTAGACATATCTTTGCATATCCTTCGTTTTTTAGTTAAGTTTAAAGAAAGTTTACAGTAGATGGCGCTGTGTTGCTATTGAGACTAGGTTACGTTTGTCATTTGTGCCCATATGTGCCTAATCTTTCGTCAACTTTTAATGTGAGTTAATTCGGAAGTATACCGTTTAACAATGGCAGAATATTCATATCGTAAGCAGGCCGATAACATTTTTACGTAAGGGAGCGCGAATAGTAATGGACGCGAGGCTACACGCCTGTATCAGGTTGCGTTTCCAGGCCGAAAGCAGCCTAATCATCCAACTTTTCTTGCTGTTTATTGTTGCATTTCTGAGACGGGATCCGTGGCTCCATAAAATACGGATTGAGGAAAAGTTGGTTATATTAAGTCGTAAAGAACGAAATACATCGCACGAAAAATTATTTTCCCTTTGTCATACATATATATATATATATATATATATATATATATATATATATATAGAGAGAGAGAGAGAGAGAGAAAAAAAAAGACTTAAAATCAAATTTACCTAGTCAGTAATTTAGTGCTGGATTCCAGAGACCGAGCAAAAAACGCAAACGTTAAATCTTATGAAAAGATTGCTCTAGTTGTGATTTGATCTTCATTTCACTTGAAATATATATATATATATATATATATATATATATATATATATATATATAAACTAAATTTTTGTCACCCCGTCTGTTAACGTTTCTATGGAGATTAATTTCTTTCTTTTCCTTTCTTTTTTTTTTTTCTTAGCTTACTTCCCTGTCAGCCACCGTTTCTTTCTTTATCTTTCCACTTTCTTTTCTCAGAGCCAGACAAGACTGAATTTTAACTTACAACTCAGTTTAAATGTAAGGTTTTCCAAAAATCGAAAAATAGACATTGCTTTCTGTCTACTTTCTTTTAATACCATCCTTTTGTTCTATGATGTATATTTTTTTAACTTCCGCCGGTAACATATCTTGCTTTATTTTGAAATAAATTTGCCGATGATGCGTGAAATTTCTCTTAGGGATTATATTTATTTTATTTAACTCTAAATTTATTACTATCAAAATATCAGGCAGGAGTTTCACTTAGCTATTCTCCAGTACTTCCTCTCCTTAGTGATCACGTGTTCATTCTAATCAATTGTAGTCAGGATCATCGCGCCACTGCGAACGATTCTTTTTTTTAGCCGCATAGTATGCACCTCGCCAAAGCTACAAACGTGCCGTCACGTGTTCTTCATACTTATTAATACATTCAAATCCGTGTTTGAATAATGGAAGGGACTTTGTCATGCCTCCATTTCTTAAAATCTGAACCAATTATTATTATCATATAATAATTCTGCATGTTCCTTCCTTAGTCAACACGTACATTATGTCATTTATAGATTGCTTGTTCTCTGCCAACAAATTCTGTGTCTAGCAACGGCGGACAGATTAAATCTCGATTCGTATTAGTTTTAACTTCCGGCAAGCCTCATTTTGGAATGCGTTCAATGTGTGTGAGTACTTGAAAGAAAGAGAATATACAGGAAGCGATAATGCCTGCGTGTGTCGAACGTCTGCTTTAGTGAAATTGTACAGTAAGTAATACGAAATATCTTTATGTGCTGTGTACTTTTAGAGCGTAGGCGTTCATGTTCCTCCATATCTTCCCATCCCTTATAGCTTTTAATATTTGTTGTCTTGTTATTTCTCCCAAACCCTGCTATTCATTTGCTTAAGCCCATCAAGTATGTCACACGTTGTTTTCCACTGTCTCTCTTTCTATTTGCCCTATGAGTATCAGACCACCGGGAAATTTTGAGATTAGCAATAAAAATAATCAAAAATTTCCACTGGTCTTCTACTGTATATGTAAAGGAAATAGATTTTTTTAAAACTTCTTCATGCGCCGTGTCCCTTCAGAACGTAAGCGATCATGGACTTCAACTTGGTTCTGTTTCTTGTCTCTCTAAGTAATTTTTCTCTTGGTATCTCTCTTAAGCCTCTCTCAGTCAACCATTTGCTCAGACGTAAGAAGTACGTCTCGCGCCGCTTTCCCCTGTCTCTTCTTCCATTTATCCAACCTGTGAGTATCAAGTTCTCCAGACCCTCCCTCCTCATTACATGTCCCAGGAACTTCATTTGTCTCTTCCCGATATTTATTATCAGTTTTCTTCTCGTTTGCATCCTTTCCAACACCTCATCGTTGCGCACGTGCTTTGTCCGTAGTACCCTCAGCATCCTTCTGTAAAACCAGATTTCTGCTCCCTCAAGCCTCTTCTTCATCTTTGATGAGATCGTCCAGCATTCACTTTCATACAGAAGGACAGATAGCCGGTGCTGATTTTTTTTTTTTTTTTTTTTTTTTTTTTGTTTCCAATGACATTTTCCTGTCTTTCAGTACACTGGCTAGCTTCTGAAATGCGTCTTCGGCCATGCAAATGTGTCTCTAGATCTCAGAGTCGCACATTCGAGCAGTTAATAAATAGTTATAGTTTACCCCCATTAAAATATACAGACCATGCGTCAAGTTCCAACTGTCGAATTTCTCTTCGTTTAGCTTCTATGTGCCTTGTCCCTTCAGGACGTAGGCGATCATGGCCTTCCACGTTTCCCTATCCCTGGTGGCTCTGAGCACGCCTTCTCCTGTTACACCATGCAATCCTCGTTCCGTCATCCACCTGATTAGGTCCTTCAAATATGTTATCCGTTGCTTTCCCCTGTCTCTTTTTCCCTTTATCTAGCGTGTTAGTATCAGATTCTCCAAGCCCTCTTTCCTCATTGCGTGTCCCAGAAACTTCAGCTGTCTCTTCCTGATGCTCAGTATTAATTTCCTTTTTGTTTCCATCATTTCCAAGACCTCATCATTGCTCACATGCTCGATCCATGATATTCGCAGCATTCTTCTGTTACTACTGAAAGAAAAGTACCTTTCAGATTTCTTTTTTGGTATGTTCCTTGCTATCTCAGTGCTAACCAGGAACTTAAAACAAGGAATAGATAATGGTTTGTTTTATCAATCAAACATTAAGTAATATGCGCAACATGCTTCTATGGCGATAGAACTACATAGTCAGTGCCAGTCAGCACTGTTTATTGAACTTCTTGTAAAGGTTTTCCAGATTTCATGTTTAGAAATTTCTCAGTTTATTTCGTATTCATAATATATAGTTACTCCAATATCTAAACTTATTTATAAATGAAATTTTGTGTGTGTGTCTGTGTCTGTTACCTATAGACTCCGAAACGGCTGAACCGATTTTCTTGAAAATTTACACAGTTGTACTATAAGCGTCTGCGAGTGTCTCGATAAATATCAAAAATCGAAAAAATTGGGTCATAGAAGGAGTGGTTCGATTTTAATCAAATTTGATATTCATAGACAGAAATAAGAAACGATATTCAAAAGTTTCAAGGTTGCAGTTCTTACAATAGTGCAGAAAATTGATTATATATATAAGACAAGATGTTTGTGTGTGTGTCTGTTTATCTGCCTGTATTTCTCTATTTTTTCAGCCCTCTTATTTTAGTTTTTGCTTCGGGTTTGGCTCTAAGTAGGTATAATTGTAGTTCTTAGTCTCAGTCACGATAGCATTTACTCAGAGGACTTATTTAGCCTTCAGAATTCAGTTTACGACGAAAAAACTTATTTGATAGCGATACAAGGAAATCAAAATTTGACTTGCATCCATTCATTTTTCTTTCAGTCTACGGTTTCGCTTTAACTGGAAACAACCATTGCTTTTTAGTCTTTCGTGCCAACGTCCAAAGAGTCTGAGCTCCAGGGCCATGGATTAGTTTTAAAGCTTTTATTACATCCGAGCAACGCCGGGCTATACTGCTAGTGCCAAATATTCCAGAATTCTTTGATATTGTAATCGTACGATACACTCGCGTCGATCAGCAGATACTCTATTTTCGTAAACTGGAGCAATTACATGTGGACTTTTTATGTGCCCTGTCTCTTCAGTATTTAAGCGATAATGGTCCTCCCCACCTCCTTATATCCCTTGTAGCTCTTTACACATATTCAGTGGTATTTCTCCCAAACTCTGCTTTGATATCTACTTGCTCAATCCATCAAGTATGTCAAACGTTGCTTTCCGCTGTCTCTCTTTCGTCCATAGCGTCCTGTGAATATCAGTTTCTCCAAGCCCTTCTTCCTCGTTACGTAACCCAGAAACTTCAGCTGTTTCTTTCCGAAGTCTGTTTCGTTTTCATCCTCTCCAGAATCTTGTCATGTTCGGTCCATGGTATCTCTAGCATCCTTCTTTTTTATTTGCTTGTATTGTCCGATGTGTATTCACTGTAATGTCTGATAAAATTATTTTTATACTTTTAAAAAAATTATTTCACTTTAGACAAGTTCGAAATTTACTAGAAAGCATGAAGCCGGAAGTTTTTAACAAGCGAGAAGTGCAATAGAAGAAACTGTTGACATAAAACTTACGGTTGCCGTTATAGTATGAATTTCTGTAACTCGTTTAATATATAACCTCTCTTAAAAAGCGTATTATAACTGTCTGGTAAAGGTTAGGGAAAATACTTAGTTTCAATAAATAGCAGAATACTTATATCTATAGATATATTCTTATGAGTTTGGACACATTCAAAACTTGTAGGCCACATTCTATGCCAGAAACAAAAGGTTAGTCCAATTACAATAGTAACTTTACTGTAGTAACTTACGATTACATCTCGCCATTTACATTGCAAAAGAAGACGTTGCCGCCAATATAGTACTGTGATAAAGTTTATAGTTTCAGTACCATATTTTACAAAAATTGATCAGAACAATTGAAATGGAAGTATTTATAGAAAAGGCACAGATATCCTTCATTACGGTGGTAAGAAACTGACTGAAATCGAGATGCTGTGGCAATGATTTACACTTTTAAGATGATGTTTATATCCCTTCAATTTAAATTTTACACTTCCTCAATGTAAGTACTTATAGTGGGTTATCCGTTCTAGTGAAACGTAGTTGTATGTTGAAACAGATTAACTGAATTTGGCCTCGTTAGTAGATAGCCCACTATTAGGGGAGTATAAACAAGAAAATCAAATTGAGTATAGAAACATTTATATATACACAGATATCAATTAAGGTTTTTTTTACAAATAAAGTCATGTCTTTAGGATGGGTTCAAAGGACGTTAAACTGTTTATAGCAGTAAATGCCGAAAAGAGAATTTGTGCGTGTGTATGTGGGAGCGTTTGTCGGTTAGGAATGTCTTTGATATCTCCGCTCCGTAGGTCAGGTAAGTAGCTCAGGGGACAGCGAAAAAGAAGATTAGAGAGAAAAGGGGGCGAGCATAGTGGATCGCTTGACGAGGTCAAGGAACGTGCTAATTACGCTCGTACTTTCTCAAATGGCGATGCTTTCTGTGTCGGCTTTTTATTTCGTCTTTGTAGGTCCCAGCAAGTCATTTGGGAATTCACACCCATATTTAATTCTGGGCTTTCCATTGGATGATAAATAAAATTCACGTAGGCTCGCGAAAAGGAATTTGATATTTATTAATTTTTGTTTTTTTGCCGGAACATATGCGTGGAGCCGGGTGCGCAAAGACCAGTTTTGGTCATTTGCTTTCTGGACCTCCGAGGGCAAACATCCGGTCCCTCGCTTTGCTCGGTATCATCTCATACTGACCTATTCTGACATACTTAAATTTGCATTCGTTTGGGCCAGTACCTTATCCAGCCACTAAGTGAATTATTGTTTAATCAAACTGGTTGTAAAAACTTAATTTTGGATCAATTTTGTTTTTAATGTCATTAGCTTGGTAATTGCGGGTAAATAATTTATTATTATTATTCTTGATCTTACAGTCAACCGAATTCGTTGAGGCTGTAAATTTGTGTCCATAAATTGCGAATCAGCCTAATCAATATTAATATGACTAGCTTAACAAAGGCTGTAATATCGTTACAATAAAATATGGTCGTCCAAAGTAACAAAGGTTGTAATATCGATGTTAACCTTTCGTATGACAATGAAGCATTCGCTACTGCAACAGCAACGCCTGCAACAATAATGCATAAAAATAGCAGCAACAATAATAATTGTCTTCTGCCTTCGTGTCCTTGGGTTTTGTCAATTGAAGAATAACAAAGGGAGATAATTCAATTTGAAAATAAGGCGAGAATAAAAAGAAACAACTAAAGACACTATACTCCTACTTCACAAAGCGTGTCATTCTATCCACTTCTTTGTGGACGTCGTCTGAAGAACAACGACAATAATGAAGGATTCTTTGTTTTTTGTCTCTTTTCTGCTTCTTTCTAGATCATTCTTGCTGCTTTTGACGTTCACCGCAACCCACACTCCGTATTGAACTTCTATTTTTTTTTTCGTATCTTTGTTTTTTCTCATTTGCTTTTTGTCTATTTTTCTTATCTCTTTCTTTGATATACTCAAGTCTGTTGCTGAAGCACTCGCTGTTGATGTGTTATGTTTTCATCTATCTACCTTAGACTGTCTGTATTTACCTCCTCTTGAAATTTGTATTTGCCGTAATATTATTCTTTACGATACAACTGCTGTTTGTCTTTACACTTCATTTTTATATCTATGTCTCTTCATGTATTGCACTGTTTTTATCAGGCGGTCCGTATCTCTCGACTGTTATTCGTCTTATTCGATTTATTTAGGCCTTTGTGCCTTTCTCGCTACCAATTTAGTGTTTTCTTTCTCTTTTCGTTTCTCTCTCTCTCTCTCTCTAGTACTCTACTTCTCATTTTCAACTCCCTTTCTCTAGCGCTCTAATCCTCCACCTACTGTTTTCCGTTTCTCTCTCTAGCGCTCTCCTTCCTCCTCCTCTTTTTCGTTTCTCTCTCTAGCGCTCTCCTTCCTCCTCCTCTTTTTCGTTTCTCTCTCTAGCGCTCACTCCTCCACCTCTTTTCCGTCTCGCTCTAGCGCTCTCCTCCTCTTCTTTTCCGTCACTCTCTAGCGCTCTCCTCTTCTTTTTTGACTCGCTCTTACTCTAGTGCTCTCCTCTTCCCCTTCTTTTTCGTCTCTCTTTCTTTCTCTAGTGCTCTCCTCCTCGTTCTTTTTCGTCTCTCTCTCTCTCTGTAGCGCTCTCCTTCCTCCTCTTCTTTTTCGTCTCTATCTCTAGCGCTCTCCTCCTCCTCCTCTTCTTTTTCGTCTCTCTCTCTAGCGCTCTCCTCCTCCTCCTCTTCTTTTTCGTCTCTCTCTCTAGCGCTCTCCTCCTCCTCCTCCTCTTCTTTTTCGTCTCTCTCTCTACCGCTCTCCTCCTCCTCTTCTTTTTCGTCTCTCTCTCTACCGCTCTCATCCTCCTCTTCTTTTTCGTCTCTCTCTAGCGCTCTCCTACTCCTCCACTTCTTTTTCGTCTCTCTTTAGCGCTCTTCTCTTCCTTTTTTCGTCTCTCTCTCTCTAGCGCTCTCCTCCTCCTTTTGTTTTTCGTCTCTCTCACTCTCTCTCTAGCGCTCACCTCC
>JBBBDQ010000201.1:4167500-4250000 GCA_037127315.1 Ascarosepion bandense | reverse complement strand
CTCTCTCTCTTTCTCTTTTCTCTCTCTCTCCAGTTCTCTTTTCTCTCTCTTGTTCTCTTTTCTCTCTCTCTCTCTCTCACTCTCTCTGGTTCTCTCTCTCTCTCTCTCTCTCTCTCTGGTTCTCTTTTCTCTCTCTCTCTGGTTCTCTTTCTCTCTCTCTCTGGTTCTCTTTTCTCTCTCTCTCTGGTTCTCTTTTCTCTCTCTCTTTTTCTCTCTCTCTTTCTCTTTCTCTCTTTCTCTCTCTCTCTCTCTCTCTGGTTCTCTCTCTCTCTTTCTCTGGTTCTCTCTTTTTTCTTTCTCTATAGTGCTCTATTTTTCTCTTTCTCTATAGTGCTCTATTTCTCCCTGAACTGTTCTTCTAGTTTTTTTTTCTCTCATAAATAGTTTTTCTTTGGTATCAGAACGTTCTTTCTTTGTGCCGTAGATACTTGAACGTTTCTTTTGTTCTTCCCTTCGACGACCACAGAAACAGGCAGAAAATGAACACTTGTTTGTTTAAAGACATAAACTAAGAAATGTGCTTGTTTTTTTTCTTTGTTTCGCTAAAATTCTTTTTTTTTTATTTTAAATAAAACTAACAATTTCAATTCAAAATAAAATATTGTTGGTTTCAAAGTAGCAACAATAGTAGTAATAAAAAATAATAATAGTAATCCGCTAATAATGGTCGTCTTTGAATAACAGGATGAATTTCGCGAAGAAAAAAAAGAAAATCATTGCATGGGCGAATGGTTGAAATCAATTCCAAGACAAATTGGAGCCATAATTTTACAAAAGAAATTTTCTTCAATTTTCCGACCAATAGAAACAAACACACAAACAAAAGCTAGTCTGATTTGAAAATTGTTTAGCAAAATCTAACCGTCTTAAAAATTACCAACTGCTCAAATCGATTTGGTCTGAGTGCTGTATATTTTTTGTTGTATTATTGTTTATTTTTTTTTAGCAGGGTAGTTTAAAATATTGTTCCATATTAATAATCAAAATACAACACAGACGCCAAATGAGACGTTTTACTACTTTTGAAATTGTCATAATTTTAAATGAGAAATTACTTCGAACAACTCATCCTGTGTAATTTGAAATACAATAAATCTGGTTGACTATATTTAATTTACAGTTTGTTTGTACTGATTTCTGTGTTTTCTTCTGTATAATGGGTGCGTAGCTGGGTGTTTAATTATTTAAACCATGAGACCCAAGTTCGAACCCCATGTTTGACTATAATACCGTCTTCAAGAGACGTTTGTGCCTGAAAACCATACAACCGGCTGACCTGAGCCTTGTGAGTGTAAATGGGTAAACAGAACTTTTTGGAACCGGTCAATTTTTATGCTAGCACGAGGTCACAAATTCGCCTTGCTCAAACTGTTGATAACATCAGAAACTTGAGGTTACAGCATAAATCAAATGTTTGTTCTGTTGAATATTCAAATGCACACAAATGTAAATCACTAGGCATGCGCAGTAGAGGTTAGACACCAGTTTAAAAGACTGGTATGCTTGGATACAGGCACCAGAAGTTTTAGCACTTGTAGGTTTTTGAAATAAGAACGACAGTTGTTAGATAAGCAAAATGACATATATTTAATAGATTCCCTTACTGGAAGAAAAAATAGTCGCTCGCTAAGAACTCTATAAGAGATGTTATTGTGTTTCCCACCGTAGATCATGCTAAAGTTGAATTTGCAGTCACTATCATGGAAACCAAGTGCAGGATTAACGCAAATTGGCCTAGTGGATGCGGAATTGCGTCACCTTGCAGGTGCACCTGGTTCGCAAGCGTCAGAATCATTTACATGACATAAAGAATTCCTGTTGTAATCTCTCTCTCTCTCTCTCTCTCTCTCTTCCTCACTCTCACTCTCTCTCTTCCTCACTCTCTCTCACTCACACATCGCAGACGAAATTATTTGGTTCTTTTTTCATCCTCGAGTTGTTCGAAACTCGTATTTTAAGATTATAAGTATTTTATGTTCTCAGAGAAATTCTAAAAATCTGAATATAAGAAAAGGAAATCTCTCTCTCTCTCTCTCTCTCCATGGTGCCTTTCTCTCACTTTCTCCCTCTTTCTCTCACACATACACACACTGCTTTAGAGATAAGTTGTATTTTGTTTCCTTTTTGGTGACCAACGAAACTTGGTTCGCATTAAAGACAACATTGGCTAAAACTCGCTAGGCGTACCAACCCTCAATACTTCACATCGTCAAATGTAATAATTCTACTAGAGCCCAAAAATATACCCTTTTTAAATGCAAGTCCCATATTTGGGTGATGGTTTTATTATCATTGTCAGCTACTTTGCCAGATATCTGAGACTATGCATATTTTTATATAAAGCGATGATTGTGGCTTCCTTTGAAATTCTGGGAAAATGCATAGAATATTTCATGGGTATTAAAAAAAGTCGAAAAAAAATTCTGGATGCAACTACAATACTCATAATATTTTCAGAATGGTTAACAATTTATGGTGACGTGACCGTCATTATAAAATGTAAATCCATTTTGTTGAGTGTAATAATGCTTCTTTACTTACCACAAAGTTTATAAGTGTTAGAAAATTAACGCGTGTGTATATATACATACATGCATATATATATATATATATATATACACATATATATAGATATACACATAGATATAGATATGTATATATACACACACACATATATATATATATATATATATATATATACATACACGTGTGTGTGTGTGTGTGTGTGTGATTTGGAAAATCTGAAAAATATTATGCAAATAAAGTAACCGTCACAACCAGATGGGTACTTGTCTTCTGAGGTTCACTGGCATCTAAAATATTTTTACAGAAGGTTTTTAAACATTAACGAATAGGGGCACCCACGTAATTTTGTAATTATATTTGGTTGACCGGCATCATGTTAATATGCTTATGCATTCTTTATCTTGATGTTCTGCAGTTCTTCAGACTTTTCATTGAGACATTTTTTTAGCTTGCTGGCATTTCTTTGTTTAGTGTTATATATTTCAGGCAAATTCTGACTCTTATTCATTGCCTCTCTTTCATTAGAACAATAATCTCATGAGTCATTCACTTGTTTTTCTCTTAGTTCCCTTGTCACTAGTGTTTCCTTTAAGGTGTTCCACTTTAAGTTCCTGACATTTTCCGAATGTTTTTATTTTTTTTTTGCAAGTAATCACCGCGTAGTTTGTTATATTATAGGTTTGGCATTACTTTGAGTACCTGTACTTTTTTTAAGTATTACTCTTTTTATGGATGTGCGTTGTGGTGCAATGGATATCGACTCGGAACGACAAATCGGGGTGCCGAGTTCGAATTCCACTTGAATTCCTTGCATTCACAAATACCCTTGGGAAAGGTATTAATTCGTCTTTTCCCTCCAGTTATGGGTTAAAAAGTATGGCAGGTTGGGTTCTGTAGCTTTGGTTTGCAACCAGTCTACCGCAGAAAGGAATGGCAATCTACTGCGAGATAGTCATGTCTCTTTCTAGACATGATCGCCCAAGCGTGTATCACGTATGACCCTCAACTGACTGACTTTTTATATGACTGAGAGATAACCGTTTTCATATTTAGCACTCGAGTATGTTTGAAAGAACCAAACTTTATTTTTCAATTGTCTGTTGAGTTATTTTGTTTTGTTATTTTGTTTTGTTATTTGTTGTTTTTTGTTTTGTTTTGTTTTTTTGTTTTTTTTTTGTTTGTTTTGTTTTGTTTGTTTTTGTTTTGTTTTGTTTGTTTTTTTTTTGTTTTTGTTTTGTTTGGGGTTTTTTTGTTTTTGTTTTTCTTTCAACCCTCTGCCGGGATTTTCACTCCCGCAAGCATCGTGCTTGTTCTTCGAATCAGTCTCCAAGGAACCTCGTTTTATCGATACTAATTATGTAATCTAAATCTTTACATAAATATTTACTTAGAAGGTGGGGGAACAAAATATCGTCTGGCAAAACTCGTAGCGTTCGGTCCTTTTGGTTTGAGTTTGCGCTTGCAGAATCTGCACTTTGTAGGGAGACAGTTTCATATCACTGTGGATAATTCAGCGCACGGATCTACTGGAAATAGGACAGCCGTCTAGTGGATTTGCGGCTCGACTGTTCCAACTGCTCACTGACATCTTGAACATGAGCCAGCGTCCTCGCTGTGGACTTCATTTGACAATGACGGAAGTCATTGTCAACCACACTTCCAATGTTTCTAAACTTTTCTACCAAACGTGTGATCGTATGGCGATGGGGAATTTTCCTCCCCGGATATTCGCATCGAAATTGCCTCCGTACAAGTGTAGATAACTTTGCAAAATACAGTTCCGCAATCTTTGTCTTTTCTTCAACTGAAAACTGCTCGAAGTGGTTCATCTTGGTATCAGATAAAACCTACAGTTATGCTATGCTATTCGTATGAATATAAGAATTATCTCTTTAGAAAATGAGTTTTTATTTTTGTCCTTATTTTACTGGCCCACCCAGTATTTTGTTCCCCTCATATTTTTGCAAATATTTCCCCCTGATTATAATAATATTAATAATAATCTATTCTGACGCTGCTATATTTTATCTTTTCTTTAATGATATTCACCCTGTACAAGGTGCTGTAGTCACTCGAAGTAGTAGGCTACACAGAGTAAGAGGCACTGTTTATGCGAATATGAGTAGATAATGGATGACTCTAGACCTAAGTAGTTTAAGATTGCAGTGATCGGGAAAGCAACCCTTTTCGGAGACGATTTCACGAAGTAGCGGTCGGTGGAAAATTTGCTGCTAGAGTGAAACTTAGATTTGACCGAAGGAAAACGAAAGGATTCTGGGTAGTTTGCTGCGTAGCGTAGCGGTTTTTAGACGCGAAGGTTAGACCTTGTGGAAATAAAGTATGTAAACATGTAAAGTATCTGAACATTTTCCATGTGAATATACCCCCAGAAAATTGGGAAAATATAGGGTATCCACAAAAAAACATAGCCAATTCACGTTCAGATGAACTCATTTGTAAACAAGATGCGTAAAAACTGTTTGGATTTATGCCAATGAGAATCTGTCAGGAAGATGGATCAGGCATATCAGTGATAATGGCAACGTGATATTGAGATAGCTACCACGTCCACTTGACTTTACCCTATAGAAAAAAAATCACAGATGTTATGTGAAAAGCAAGGAATACGTCCCCCTCTTCCTACAAGTGTAGAGAAACTTAAGCAGAGAATCACTGACGCGCTGAAGAATGTTACGCAAGACATGCTACAGCGTGTTTGGCAAGAGTTGGACTACTGACTTGACGTATGTAGTATTACAGATGATGAATATATTGAACATTTGTGAAGTTTTATGACATCTGTTACAGAATCTATATTGAATACTTTGTTTGAATGTTTGTAAATAAGTCTTTTATTGTTTAACTTGAAGACTATTTAATTTCGTTTGCCTGGAACATGTAGTTAGTAAGATATTTGCATTTGAAATTATGTCGGTTTTTTGGAGGACACCTTGTGGATTGGACAACTCTCATCCGAAAACCTTTTAACGCTTTTCCTCCGATAACCATACAAACACATCTTTACGAAACCAAGACTGCCTTCTCTGAATGTTTTCAGCACAGCGTGAAATTTCAGTCACTTCTGTTTTTTTTTGTCATTAACCAACCCGCGCTTGTTGCTGTTTTCCAACTAGCGTAGTGTCTACGTTATTTGGAAAATAGCACAAAGCTCAAGTCGATTAATGGCAGCAGCGGAAAATACTTGTTCTGTGAAGTTTCTTTTCTGGTGTAATTTGGTGAATGCCGTTCAGTTTCTACTGCAGACAAAAACGGTGGCGCCCATGAGAAATTAACTTTAACATTTTTTTATATAGTCATTGATTTGCAGTAAATGTAAATGGCGTTTTCTTATTTTTCACTCAACCGCATAACAATGCAGCAGTAAAAAAATCGTGTTAATTGTAGGAACGATATCACAAAAATGCCGTCATTTCAAATAGCTTTGGTGGACAAATATAAAATGAAAGTTTCTGTGTGCCATAAAATGAAGGATTAATTTTCTAGTCAATAATTAACAAACTAGTTTCTCGGAATTACTACATTTTAATAAATGGCAAAAAAAATTATGATTAAAACCTCACATGTGAAAACCTTTTAATGAGAGTAACGACTTAAATAAATGTGGTATCATTTTTCTGGTAACTTGTAAATATTGGACTGGAAATACACGTCACACATACACACACACACACACACACACACATATATATATATATATATATATATATATATATATAAATGTGTGTGGGTGCAAGCGTGTGCGTATCTATATGTATATATATGTGTGCGTGGGCTGCAAGCGTGTGTGTGTGTGTGTGTATATATATATATATATATATATAAATGTGTGTGGGTGCAAGCGTGTGTGTATATGTATATACACACACACACATATATATATATATATATATATACCGACTACGACTAACACCAAATCGGTCGAGTTTCGATCCCTCCCAGAAGTAAGTGGATGTGTCTAGTCACACTGATGAGCTGTGATACAGTGAAACAGGCTTGTCTGTGGATGACTAATATATATATATATATATATATATATATTCCGTTGGACACTTTTTCAAAAATAGCCATACATTGATCAATCGAAATCAATTTTTTGAGAGAAATAGTAAAAGCTTACGAAGTAAGCTTGGTTTTACTTTTTGTCGCATAGTACAATAAATTTTCAGTCAAATGAGAAGTTTTGTTATTTAACTTAAAAATACTCCCATTATTTCAAAACAATGATTAAAATAATAAATACTTCATAAAACTGAAATATTGTTTTTACATATCGTTTCTTCAAGGTTTTATTTCCAATCATCCAGTTTCCAATTCTCATCTTCGTTTGCGATAAATGAGAAAGTCAAACGCTTCAAAAATTTGACATAAGGCTTAAGAAATAAATACGGGTATGACGATAAACTGATTAGGAGAAGTTGTGGCGCGTGGAATGACCTCTTAATTGTTGTTTCCAGATCAACCCTGACCTGGAGTAGTGGTATCATTTTCAGAGTCCCATCTATGGGCAAATAATTAACCCCTAAACTGGGATCAAAGCATTAAAGAAATATAAAAATAGGTTTTTAGAGTAAAAAATTCTGTGTTACATTTTTTGAAAGATATCTATGGAAAGTGCGACACGGAGATCCGAAGGCGAATTGGCATGGCAAAGGACGTGTTCCAGAAGATGAGCAAAATACTAACACACAGGAAAATCTCAATAGAAACGAAGAAAAGAGTGCTTGACTGCTACGTGATGTCAGTTCTTCAATACGGCTGTGAATGCTGGACAATATCATCGAAAATGAGGACAAAACTGGAAGCGGCCGAAATGTGGTTCTACAGAAGGATGCTACGGATATCGTGGACTGAGCATACAAGCAACGACGAGGTGTTAGAAAGAATGGCAACAAAAAGGAAATTGATGCTGAGCATCAGGAAGAGACAATTGAAGTTCCTGGGACATGCAATGAGGAAGGAGAGCCTGGAGAACCTGATACTGACTGGACAGATAGAATGAAGGAGAGACAGAGGAAGGCAGCGGATAACATATTTGCAGGGACTGATCAGGTGGATGACGGAACGGGGGTTGCCAGGAGCAACAGGAGCAAACATACTAAGAGCCACAAGGGATAGGGAGACGTGGAGAGCCATGATCGCCTACGTCCTGAAGGGACAGGGCACATAGAAGAAGAAAATCTACATATAATATTGTATATAAGGATATTTCAACTTCCTTTTGTTAAATTTCGCAAGCCAACCGATGAAATTAGAAAAAGCTGATTTGTTTGGAAAAATAATTTGTCAAAACACTACTTCGTGGTTTAATAATTTTTAAAAATTTAATTTAATGGTAAAAAGATATTATAAAAATTATTTTTGTTTTTAACTACGAAGAAGGTTTAGTTTGTTTTACGGCACATCAATCTCAATTGGTTACTTAATGCTAATAAAATTTTACTGTAGATGAGTATGAATAGAATAGATATTCATTGTAAGGAATCCGTTTGGAGATCAGATTTCATTGACGGATTTCTGTAAAGAGTTTTGCCGAGTCTGTTGTATTGATGGTGCATATGATACAGCGAAACCTAACTGTCTGCAGATGACTATTTACGCTTTCGCCCGTCGACTGAATTCTTGGGAAAAAGTGTTAGCGATAGTCAGTTAAGTGCCATACGTGATACACGCTTTGGGCGATCATGTCTCGAAAGAGACATGACTGACTGGGCTGAAAATTATCCCACAGTTGATTGCCATTGCTTTCTGCAGTAGAATGGTTGCCAGCCAAGGCTATAGAACCCAATCTGTCCTTCTATTTACCCCATAACTGGAGGGAAGAGACTGATTAATACATTTCCCAAGGGTATTTGTGCGTAAGTGAATGCAAGGAATTCAACTGGAATTCGAACTCAGCTTCCCGATTTGTCGTTCCGAGTCGATATCCACTGCACTACAGCGGACAGCCCTAACAATATATCATGGGCTCACTCGTATATAATACTAGCTAAAAGAATACTTGTACTCACTAGAATTTAACCTATTTCAAATCAACGGGATACTTCTCGAAAAATACTTAGAGAATTAATTGGGTAAATATACTTACAAACTCACATGTGTAAACCTAATTATAGAAAGGACTTAACAGCATAGGTAATCATTTTTCAAGTAACGGTTTAGTAGTAAGTATATTATACAACTGAACGTAAACGGGAGGATCGGTTTCCATTATTGATAACTAATAAACAGTTTGCTTCTATAATTTGTATATCCGAATTTGATAATTAGAAAAATCTACATAAAAAGACGTTGCGAAAACATAATGATATTAAGAGCTTAGCAACAAGTCATCATATTTACGTGCGTTAACTGCTGTAATAAAAACTGATTTTGCTTCTGTTTTCATTTCTTCATAACAATAATCTAATATCTTCCGCTAGATGACCTCAGATGTGATTAACTCATAAGATACAATAAGGGTCTATTTCAGCGTTGGATAGCAAATTATGACCAGAGATCCGACTTGAAATATCCTTATATACATATTTTTATCCTATTTGAAACCTGGATTGACAACGTGAGGCTTTTATGCTGATTGTCACTTGATCTAAATATGTCATATGTTCCGATATAATTGCTTAAATATAGAACCTAAAACAGCAGAAATATCAAATCAACCCTTAATAAACGAATAGGAATAATCAAGTTACTGCGTCAAGTTAATAATAATAATTTATTAGAAGCGAGATAAATATTCTCTGCCTGGTGTCATCGAAGGTGTCTTATCAACAACTGATAACGAGCTGCTATTAACAGCAAACATAGGCTCAGAGCTTGGTTAATAAGATAAAACGCACGGAATTAGTAGATTGACAGAGTAATTTACTAATTGGCGCATCGCCAGTATACCCAGATGAATTGTAAATATCGCAATCCACCCTCAATAGTTGATAGGCAGATATGAATATTAATGGAAACTCTGCGAAAGTTACACGACTAATTGATGAAATAAAGCACTCTGCTTGTCAAACATTGAATGTAAAGATAAGCTGATATCGAAAAGATATGTGGGATCAGTAGAGGATGAAATCATTTGAGTAAACAGACGACAATACAATTTCAGATAAAGTTGATGGCGGGAAATCCAAATAGAGTTGATAAGCCAGAAGAGATCAGGAATTTAAATGAGGCACATTAACCTTACGCTTAAATATTCTTTTTCTGTTTATTTTATTTTCTGTACATGTTTAGAACCGAATGTGTTTAAGACGTAACTGTTATTATCGCAAAAAAACAGAATCTGCAATCAGTGTTCAGATTCTCATATAGATCGTCTTTTTTTGTGTATGCATGTTAGGGGATATTTTTTTTCATTTTTACATTGTTTTCTTTGGCATTTACTTTTTTCTACTGTGGGCTTTATTTTTCTCCTTTTGTACTAAATTACGAGACGAAAGAAACATTCAAGGAAGATGGCCGTTATTAAAATGGTTATTACGAATACGGTGTGTGACAGAAGTAGAGGTAAAGATTGTAGTATTCGGTGAAGCATCAACGCGGGAGTGTGTTCCTCAAAATAATAATTCTTGGGGAGAAGGCTGTCTGAATGAAATTTTCTCCTTGCATTTGAGATGGAAAGGATTCGGCTCCGTGGTAACGTGAAGGCCAATCTTAGCTGTAAATGTCTGAACTAGGGTAAATAAATAATGAAGTTTATCTGAACATTTGACATTGAAATAGCGGTAGAATAATGATATGTTTGCGGTCTCGCGTCTGTTCTCCCTCGCAAGACCGCGTAAATCATTTTGATCTTTATCAAGGTTACTTTCGCAATAATGTCTGTGATTCCTATTCTCAGCCCCCTTAAATTTAGGTTAAGTAGTAGGGTATTCTATGATCTCTAGCTTTGGTTGGCTATCGTACTCGAAATCTCTTAGTAATTCACAAAGCATAAAAAGATTCCGTGGATAGCCATTATCTAGCGTCAAGTAACAGAAAAATCAAGTTAAAAATAAATAAATTTTACAATTCTACAGCGAATAAAAAATATTCTGGGGAAAGTTTAAGGTACATTTTTTCGTAAAATTTAGTTTGAAATTCAAGAGACAAATATATATATATATATATATATATATAATCATGGAGCTGGACAGTATAGTAGGGTCAGTCGGGTACAGCCTGTTAGAAAAAAGACGCCATGACACAACTCACTACTACCGAAATTTGGAAACCGCATGCTGTACTGCTTGACATTCGCACCAGAAGCACCAGTACCAACATTTCAGTGTCTAGATGTCAATCTAAAGATAGTGCAGAGGATTTGAAGGAGATGAATGAGTCTAATGGTGATGACGAAGGTGCTTGGAGTGATCAATAGTAGTGGTGACGTTATGTCTCCATTCATCTTCCCGCGGGCCTTCAAACTCTACACAGAGGCCTTCATCAAGTGTCTTGCTGAAGAAGGTGGCTGCTGAAAGACTAAGATACCTGGCAAAAGGACTCTGCACCATGCCACATAAGTAGGAGACCCCCCCCCCGTCATGGTTGTCAGACGATTTCTGAGGCTTTTGATTATTATGTGTAGGGTGCTGTTGAGCGAGAGACAAACAAAACTCCTTGTAACACTAAACATGAACTAAAGGCAAGGATTATAGCAACATTCACCAATTTAAATAAGGAGACCGTCCAGAAAAGTTGGATGAGATTCCGAAGTCGTCTGGAGACTAAGGTTGAAGACAATGACAATTTTTTTTAATTAAATTTACTTTTTAGAATTTCAATAAAATGTTGTGTTTATCTCTTAAAATTAAATGTCAGGGTTATTTACATTTTTGGATAATTTAAACGACAGTTTATCCATTGCAACCTGTAGACAGACATAGACGTATAGATAAACTTTGATCTAGATATAGACATGACTAAATGGCACACTGTATAAAGGATGACTTGTGTTTCATTGTTTTGTTTTTTGTTTTTACTTTCGTCTTTTTCACGTATGATCAAAAAATATGCTGCTTTGTCTCTCACGTCTGAACATGAAGCATTATTTTCTTTTCTTCTTCTTTGTTCATCTGTTTTCCAAATACCCTCGCTTTTCTGTAAAGTTTTTTTTATAACGTTTTGATGTTATTTTTTGATCGTTTCTCTTAGTGATATATCTGAAATGCATACTTTCTATCGGCGACACACAGAAGAAAAATTCCAACTTAACCGAACGCTGAAACCGCAATATCTCTAAAAGTAGAAGTTTCCAAGAAACTAAACCAAAACATTTCAATTGATTCTGTAAGAAAAATTCGAACATGTGTTTGAAAGAAATTCTTCAGATCATTCCAACCAAGATTGTTCGACCTTTTCATTCTTGCTTCTCTTACTACTCTCGTTTTTCTTTGTTGCTCTTCCTCACACTCGCTATCGTTCTTGCTCTTCCTCGCACTCACTTTCGATTTTGTTCTTCCTCCTACTCACTTTCGATTTTGTTCTTCCTCCCACTCACTTTCGATTTTGTTCTTCCTCCTACTCACTTTCGATTTTGTTCTTCCTCCCACTCACTTTCGATTTTGTTCTTCCTCCCTCCTTTCGATTTTACTCTTCCTCCTCAATTTCGATTTTGCTCTTCCTCCCACTCAATTTCGATTTGCTCTTCCTCCTCAATTTCGATTTTGCTCTTCCTCCCTCAATTTCGATTTTGCTCTTCCTCCTCAATTTCGATTTTTATCTTCCTCCCACTCAATTTCGATTTTTGCTCTTCCCTCCTCAATTTCGATTTTGCTCTTCCTCCCACTCAATTTCGATTTTGCTCTTCCTCCCACTCACTTTCGATTTTGCTCTTCCTCCCACTCACTTTCGATTTTGCTCCTTCCTCCCACTCAATTTCGATTTTGCTCTTCCCTCCCACTCAATTTCAGGATTTTGCTCTTCCTCCCACTCAATTTCGATTTTGCTCTTCCTCCCACTCAATTTCGATTTTATGCCACTCCTCAATTTCGATTTTGCTCTTCCTCCCACTCAATTTCGATTTTGCTCTTCCTCCCACTCAATTTCGATTTTGCTCTTCCTCCCACTCAATTTCGATTTCTTTCTTCCTCCTCACTTTCGATTTTGCTCTTCCTCCCACTCACTTTCGATTTGCTCTTCCTCCCACTCACTTTCGATTTTGCTCTTCCTCCCACTCAATTTCGATTTTGCTCTTCCTCCCACTCAATTTCGATTTTGCTCTTCCTCCTCAATTTCGATTTTGCTCTTCCTCCACTCAATTTCGATTTTGCTCTTCCTCCCACTCAATTTCGATTTTGTCTTCCTCCCCTCAATTTCGATTTTGCTCTTCCTCCCACTCAATTTCGATTTTGCTCTTCCTCCCACTCAATTCGATTTTGCTCTTCCTCCCACTCAATTTCGATTTTGCTCTTCCTCCCACTCACTTTCGATTTTGCTCTTCCCTCCCACTCACTTTCGATTTTGCTCTTCCCTCCTCAATTTCGATTTTGCTCTTCCTCCCACTCAATTTCGATTTTGCTCTTCCTCCCACTCAATTTCGATTTTGCTCTTCCTCCCACTCAATTTCGATTTTGCTCTTCCTCCTCAATTTCGATTTTGCTCTTCCCTCCCACTCAATTTCGATTTTGCTCTTCCTCCCCTCAATTTCGATTTTGCTCTTCCTCCCACTCAATTTCGATTTTGCTCTTCCTCACTCAATTTCGATTTTGCTCTTCCTCCCACTCAATTTCGATTTTGCTCTTCCTCCCACTCAATTTCGATTTTGCTCTTCCTCCCACTCAATTTCGATTTTGCTCTTCCTCCCACTCAATTCGATTTTGCTCTTCCTCTCACTCAATTTCGATTTTGCTCTTCCCTCCCACTCAATTTCGATTTTGCTCTTCCTCCCACTCGAATTTCGATTTTGCTCTTCCTCCCACTCAATTTCGTTTTGCTCTTCCTCCCACTCAATTTCGATTTTGCTCTTCCCCACTCACTTTTACAAAATCTTCTGTACATTAAAGACGTAAGTTGGTGATGTTTCGCCGAGAAGTATCCCGTTGATTTGAAATAGGTTAAATTCTAGTGAGTACAAGTATTCTTTTAGCTCGTATTATATACGAGTGAGCCCATGATTTTAAAAATGACTGCAAAATGTTTATATCGATATACCGTCTAAAACGACTTCAGCATATATAATGATGTACCTATTATTGAGTACTTTACCTTAATACGTAAGAAAAAATAATTTCAAACCCTGAGTGTAATAGAAGGGAAATATTTATTCTTCACAAGTCAGCGACATAATTATTTGAAAAATAAAAATAAGGTACTGTTAAAGAGGTAACACGCGGCAAGAGCTTTCATAACTCGTAGTAAAGAGAATGAAATGACAAGAGAGAAATTATATATATATATATATATATATATATAAAGGGTCTTATTAGAATAGAGAAGATAATCCCGCTTGCAGATTTATTAACTTATCAATCGTCCACGCATTGAATATTTCTGCCATATTTGGTCTGTTGCGCCTGCAAGATATCTGGAGATTTTCGACAAAATTTACTGAGGGTTCTGACCTGGTATTTTGACTTTTTTGTTTGAGCTGAAGAAATTGTTGGCTACTATTCATGGCAGATTAATTTTTTAGAGATTTTTTGCGGGTATATCCTGTTCGCTGGTGATTTATCGAGAGGTGTTTTACAGAATTTGTTTTGTATTTGCCTTTCATTTTCTTTATCATATTCTAAACAAATTTTGTTTTGGTAGCAGAATGGAGTTTGTTGACGTAGTTTTGCCAGTATTATTTTTGGCTTCTTTAATTATTCTCCGTGCTTTTGCTTGGGGTGACTTAAATTGCTGCAAATTGGCGGTTGTCGGCTGTTCATTGAATTTTCTTTAAACAGTTCTTTACATTTATCATTGAACCAATGACTGTTTTTTTTTGGTTTTTTTTTTGGTTTTTTGTTTTTTGTTTTTTTTTGTTTTTTGTTTTTTTTTTTGTTTTTGTGGGTTTTTTTTGTTTTTGTGGGGTTTTTTTTTGTTTTTTGTGTTTGTTTTTTTTGTTTTTGTGTTTGTTTTTTTGTTTTTGTGTTTTTTTTTTGGTTTTGTTTTTTTTTGGTTTTGTGTTTTTTTTTGGTTTTGTGTTTTTTTTGGTTTTGTGTTTTTTTTGGTTTTGTGTTTTTTTTTTGGTTTTGTGTTTTTTTTTTGGTTTTGTGTTTTTTTTTTGGTTTTGTGTTTTTTTTTTGGTTTTGTGTTTTTTTTTGTTTTTGTGTTTTTTTTTGTTTTTGTGTTTTTTTTTGTTTTTGTGTTTTTTTGTTTTTGTGTTTTTGTGTTTTTTGTTTTTGTTTTTTTTGTGTTTTTTTGTGTTTTTTGTTTTTGTGTTTTTTGTTTTTTTTTGTTTTTTTGGGTTTTTTTTTTTGCTTTTGTTTTTTTGGCGGGGGGGGGGTTGTGTGTTGAACTTGATGCTTTTTCCTTCAACTAGTTTGCCAGAATATTGGATTTTAAATTCATCTCGGTTCGCGCCGCCTAATTTCTAACGGAGAGGATTTTTATCGTGATGCTTTTAGTATTGTTGGACGATTGGCAAATTATCGCCACCGTATGTGTCTGCTAATACCTTCCAAAATAAATCCATATACAGCGATGAATCCCACAGGGATAAGTCTATTGCCGAGCAGCTGCCAGTAATTGGATTTATGTAAGTCGGCTTTTTATTTTAAATGCAAAAATCGTTATTATTTTTTCTAAGGTCCTCTCTTGTTTTGTGTCCTTACAGCCCCATACGGTGCTGTGAGAGTCAGTTTCCTAGTATCATATAAGGTCTTAGGATTTCGTGAATTTCAGCTTCATTTATTGGTTCATTCGGTGAGATATATACTTAAGATATTTACTGGTTATTTTAACAAAAGTCGACTGTGAAGTTGTTCATAAATTTATTTCATTATGAGGTAAATTATTCCTAACTAGGATAGATAAATCGCCTGAAACCTAGTTGTTAAGTCTGTAGTTGTATTGATAATATTTCCTAAAGGCAAACAACTGCCAGTGACAGTGTCGGATAGGAAATTAAGAATTACAATCAAACCTTAACTGGAAGGAAGAGACGGATTAATAACTTTCCCAAGGGTATTTGCGAGTAAGTGAATACAATGGATTCAACTGGAATTCGAACTCGGCTCTCCGGCTTCTCGTTCCGAGCCGATATCCACTGTACCACAACGCACATGATCGCTAAATGTTTAAGGGGTTAGCTTCGCATGTGGCTGTGATTTAATTTTCCCAATTTTTTAGTTTGGAGGTTTTGGCCGTTTGTGAGCTCTGGTTTCCACCTCCATTTGTTCCAGTTTGTCAAACTGATTTTAAGTAGATATTCGGTCACTGTGGATTTCGGGGTTTTCTTTCGTTGGTTCTGTTCTTTTGAGAGATCAGTTGTTAATTTTTTTTAATGGATTTTGGTGGACAGATAAGAGATCGCTGTGACTTTTGCTATGTGGATTCTGTATTTTTTCTGAAAGAGTGATTTGTGTTCGGAAAGAATGGAAACGAAAAGGAAATTAATACTGAGCATCAGGAAGAGACAACTAAAGTTCCTGGGACATGCAATGAGGAAGGAGGGCTTGGAGAACCTGATACTAAGAGGCTGGATAGAGGAAAGCAGCGGATAACCTGAGCAGGTGGATGATAGAATGGGGGTTGCGAGATGTTACGGAAGAAAACGCGCTAAGAGCCACCATGGATAGGGAGACGTGGAAGGCCATGATCGCATACATCCTGAAAGAACAAGGCACATAGAAGAAGATGGTTTGTGTTGGAGCGGCGCATTTTGTATTTGTTGTTTTTTAATTTATAGTTTTTTTTTATTGTTTCTTTGGATTTCTTTTGTGGTTCAGTTTGTACTATTTACTTGGAGTATATGTTTTTAAGCATTTAATCCTAAGTGTACTATGAGGTCAGGCTGAATAGTCAATTTTGCGTTATTTTTTGTATAGGAAAGGCCATTTATGTAACTTTGTATTTTTTGCCTGCTTCTGTGAATGAGATGGTCGAGATGAAGCATCAACGAAATTGGACTTGTACGACCGGAATTCCCTGTAAAATTTTTTTTTTTTTTTGCGAGTGTTTCCAATATGGGGGATCAATTTACTAGAACATTGTATGAGAAATGGAACACCCCTTAAAAACTTTTAGATATTTAATTTTTTTTTTGGAATGTTCTTGCTAATCTGAAAGTTTAGAGTCTAATCGATCAGAATGCACTGAAAAAAGTTTTTAAAAAAACCAAAATAATTAGTGGAGGGTGCCGGTCGTACAGGTCCGCCACAAAATTTTCTCTTTAATAGAAATCGAATGATCGTGAGCCTGCTGGATGGTTTTCTTGGCAGTTAGCACATCTTACTTCATAGCAACATTCTTCTTCCGTGTGTTTTGAATCACTTTTTGCCACATTTTTACATGTTGTACGACTCCTGCAGCTCTCTTTCTGATGTCCAAATTTTTACCACTTAAATCACCTGAGTGGAGCAGAAATATCTTGTTCCACTGGCTCAATATTGTACCTAACTTTTAATTTTCTAGGCATTTAAGATGTGACAAAAGTAAGGATATACGTCTCTGTTTTAATTTTTTCCTTTAAATGTTATTATGCTATCCGGTAATCACTGACCCCTGGCTTTCTAAAGCAGATGTGATTTCCTCGGGTGTGACCATAGACAACTCTGCTTTTAATGAATGCCTTAGATATGCTCAATCTTTCATGAGGAAAGGTTTTAATTTTGAGGTTTGGAGAACTCTTCTTTACTATACCTTTTGCGTGTTTCCCTTTTCTATACCTTTTGCGTGTTTCCCTTTTCTATACCTTTTGCGTGTTTCCCTTTTCTATACCTTTTGCGTGTTTCCCTTTTCTATACCTTTTGCGTGTTTCCCTTTTCTATACCTTTTGCGTGTTTCCCTTTTCTATACCTTTTGCGTGTTTCCTTTTCTATACCTTTTGCGTGTTTCCTTTTCTATACCTTTTGCGTGTTTCCTTTTCTATACCTTTTGCGTGTTTCCTCTTTATTACCTCTACCAGCAAATTGACAGACTGGGGGGGGGGGTAATCCTACTGCATAGCACTTTTTCAATTAAAAAATGGGTAAGTTTTGCGAGAGGAGTTTCATCTAGGGGCGAGAACACGAGAAATCTGGAAAGTCAATACACATTACTTTTTCAGAATCAGAATCTGAAAGATATCGTTTGCGTTTATGCTGTAAGCTGTTCGTTGAATTCTCAAAAAACAGCTCTTTACATTTATCATTAAACCAAGATCTGTTTTTTTTTTTGTTTTTTTTTTTGTGCTGAACTTTTTGGATCGCAATTTTTAATTTTTTTTTTCTCTAGAGATAAGCATTTCCTTGAAATGTTTTAAGTACTTCATGCTTTTTCCTTCAACTAGTTTTCCAGAACATTGGATTTTAAATTCGTGCCAGTTCGCTCCGCCTAATTTACAACATAAATATATCGTTTGGGTATTTGTTTTGGTTATTCATAATTTTTATGTAGTAAAATTCACTACCTGTGCTCCCCACCCACCTCGAAGCCAGATATTGAAACGTGTCAAGAGGGAAACCAGATGTCTTGACAGGTCTAGGCTACACAAACCGGTACACCCGTATGCGAGAGAGACTCTGAACACCTGTTAAATCATTTGTTACAGTTCCAAAATTTTAAGTGTACAAACAGCTAAGTGTAGATTTCTTCGAACCGATTAACTCTCAGCCATTGCCTTCTAACACCAATAAATTGCATTTAATATTTGAGGTATCGTATTTTGGTAGCCCCAAAATTGACCCAGGTATAGGCACCAGTGCTTGGTATGATCAGCTAAGTGACCGGATTGGGCCTCTCCAACTTAAATCCGGGAAAAAGTGGTGTGTTGAGAATAAGAAGTATCTAACCCTGACTCCTGAAGCCCACAGACATTACTACTCGCCACTCACGACAAACAGGTAGTCTCATTGGGGGCGGGGTTTACCCCCTTTGCAGAGGCGCAGTCGGTGTATTTTGAAGACCAAACCGACAAATATAGATATATTTTTTGACAGTATTTATTTATTTCTAATATTATATATATATATATATATATATAATAGAAATAAATAAATACTGTCAAAAATACATTTTTAAACTTAGAACTTTTTAGTAGTTTCTCCTATACATATTAAGACAGTATACGTGGATCATCATTATGTTATATATATATATATATATATATTAATCATATCACCCCGAGCAAGGCGGTAACGCCACTGATGTGCAGGGGGCTACATAGGAGTGAGAAGATTGGAAATGAGAAAACCGGAAAACGCATCCTAAACAAGAAACAAGGGATGAGCCTCTTCACCTGTTCAATAGACGTGGGTGGAGTGTGAACTGGGCGATAGTGAAATATATATTGGTTCTAGTGAAAATGATAGATGTTTCTATATTAACTTTGCTTTGTGCCAGAATTATTCTTATAGAATTCAAATTCAAAGTAAAAGAACACCATTATCTCAAGACCCGCATGCACTTCCCGACAAGAAGCCACTCTCATCTCTGCTTTGCGTATAGATATTTTTACGGCAGGCGAACACATTCCATTTGTAAACTTGGCACAACATATTCTTTTCTTTACCATTTGTGCTTAAGCTAGGAAAAGCCAAGTTTAATAACTATCTCATTCTCGTATATATATATATATATATATATATAGTTATTCCTGACGTAAAGATATACTACTTAAGTGCATGGATACAAATGTGTGTACGTGCTCAGATATATTAGCATAAAGTGCTATGTAATATAGCGCGCGCCTTTAAACACTGCCTAAGCGTAGTAATTTTTCTCGTTATGAGACTTATTAGATCTGGGGTGAGAGAAAGAAATAGCAGCCGAGAAAACGCTGCAAGCCAAGAGGCCAACGAAGATAAAGAAGCCAATTAGATCACTATACTATTCTCATCTATAAATGGCCTACTTCAGAATGTACTTGTCGATTCAGACACAAGGTTCGGCTGCAAAGTTCAGATCTGTCCAAAAGTCGATTGTCACGGTAGCAAATGAACTGAAAATGACCAGAAACTATCGTCTCCCTTGTCTTTATTTCCGAAAAATACGAGACACGTTTGTTTTGTGATCCATAAAAAATAGCGCATTTTCAATAATTTCAAGTAAAGTTATCATTCCAAGAGTTAGATAATGCTGACTATTGATCTATCATTTGTACTTTATTTATTTTAGTACTATTTCGTATGGAAAGAGTTCACGATTATATCTTAATAGGTGTTACTGTCTCTGTAAATTAGATATTGAGACGCCATCAAAGCCACTGAACCACTTCGACTTAAGATTTCTAAAAAACCTACTACTACTACTATTACATCTATGCAGGGTGAAATGGAGAGATTGTCGTCTAAATAACAAAAATGAAATAAAATTAACATCTTATTTTAATAAGATGTGCGTTGTGGTGCAGTGGATATCGATTGGAACGAGAAATCGGGGAGCCGAGTTCGAATTCTAGTTGAATTCCTTGCATTCACTTACGCGCAAATACCCTAAGGAAAGATATTAATTCATCTCTTCCCTCCAGTTATGGGTAAAATAACAGGACAGATTGGGTTCTATGGCCTTGGTCAGCAACTAGTCTACTGCAGAAACTAATGGCAACCTACTGCAGGAAAATCCTCTGCTCAGTCATGTCTCTTTCGAGACATGATCGCCCAAATCGTGTATCATGTATGGCACTTAACTGACTGATATTTACCAAAATTACACGAAGATATCATGAAATACTAAAAAGTAAGTTTTTTCAATAAAACCGTTTTTGGCTTCAGCTATAGACCCCAGATGACTTCGGAATCTCCTGCTACTCTTTTGGATGGTTTACTTGTTTAAGTTGGTCAAATCTGTCATAATTCTTGCCTTTAGTTTATCTTTAGTGTTACAAGGAGTTCCGTTGGCCACTCGCTCAACTGCGCTTCATACATAATAAAGGGGGTAGCAGACTGGGTAGATGGGTGGCCAGATGTAAGGAGTGATGTGATTGCAGAAATTGTCTGACAGACAGGACTGGGTTCTCCTGCTTGTGTACCATGGTAAAGAGTCTTGTTGCCAGACATAGGGTCTTTCAGTAGACACCCTTTTAACCCAATGCAGTACTACCTTCTGAAGTCACTCGATATACACTACCGGCCATAATTATTAGGCGACCCCAGTTTTTTAAAAGAAATTATGTATTTCCTACTATTTTTCGTATTTATTGCCAAGTGGATAATTCTAAATAAAAACAGAATGGTTCTTTTGTTATTATTACTTTGCAAAATTTTACAAGGCAATGAAGCAAAGATGAACTCGTCCGAATCAGCCGAAATTTTCTTCCTTCTTTCATTGACGAAGCGGCAATATAGGTAATTATTAAATATTTATTAATTCATTTGATGCACATTTTATTGAGCAATATTAACAAAAAAACATTCTATTTTCATTTACAATTATTTACTTGGCAATAAATACTAAAAATAGTCTGAAATACATCATTTTTTTTAAACACTGGGGTGGCCTGATAATTATGGCCGGTAGTGTATATCTCCGTGTTGAGTATGAGGTCCTTTTGGAAGATGAAGGCATAATGTCGCCATCACTAGTGATAACACCAAACACCTTCGTAATCACCATTAGACTCCTTCATCTCTTTCCGAATCCTCTTCACTGTTCTCAGATTGACACCGAAAACACTCAAATGTTCGTATTGGGGCTTTTGGTGTGAATAAACAGTATCACATGCTTTTTTCAAATTTTTAACGGAGTGAATTACATCATGCTGCTCTTTTTTCACAGACGGTGCCCAACTGACCCTACTATTCTGTGCAGTCGACAAAATCAAAACCAAAGCGCATGTATGAAATTAAAAATATAAAATGGCGAAAATTTATCAAACCTGTATATAATGTTTCTAGCTAAATAAGAATTGAGTGGGATACTTGCTGTGCACTCTATGGTAAAACCCGGGCATGTTGCCAAGTTTGTGATCTACGAATCTTCGCCAATGGATTCTGGAGCAGGCTCTAAAAACATTTCCTTTAATCTATCTTTTCCAATATTTCCTATTAAATTTAGAATTAGTTCGATACGCCGACACTTTTTCGATATCACAAAATACAGAAGATATAGATAAAAATTCTTCTCTTGTTAATATTTCGCTAAACCCTGCCAATATTCTAAGTATATGTTCCCCAACGTCAAGCCACAATAATCAATTCATAGAAATAAGTCTTCCAAATAACAACTTATGCCTTCTACATATTCAGCCCAGCCGAAGACTTAGTCTGTAACATGTGTATTTGTCGTGGATGGGTCACCTAGGTAACCATTATCTATCTCGTCTATAATATAAGTTCAGCTTCTTCCACCTCGCTATTATTAACTGCATCGTCGGGATCCAGCATAATCTCTCGACTGTGTGGAAATTCTGTGCTTATTCTGGGATTTTCTTTTTCGGCTATCAAACATAGTGTGCAACACCGAAATGAAAATGTCGAATCTCCCGTTGTAAATAAAGTCGCATTGATAAACGCGATCAAAACAAATATTTCGTAGCTGCAAGATTACCAGATGTTAGGAAAGCGAGTATTTATTTCGAAAGGGAAAGGCGAATTACAGGTGTACGTTTCACAAATTGGTGTGAAGATATTAGATTGTACAATCCAGGGTGATGCTGCAGAGACGTGTGGAGAATTTGGGAGATAAGTGGCTGTGTAGGAGGATGAAAACAATAGAGTAACATTCCTTTTAGAAATTGCCACCTTGCTCTCAATACATATCTTCGAGATGGATAATGAACACAGACATTTACCGTATATAGAAGTAACTCACTGAACGTACGTACGTTATTATCTAAGATATGAAGATGAAGGTTTTATTGTGTCCACTCGAGAGCCTTATAATTAATGAAGTAAGTATTAAAGAGATTGTTTGTTCGTGTATTAGGGAGAACTACGAATATTGTGTAAAAGGGTTGCATTGTGTGCCGTATCGAGATTATGCTATTGTTAAATTTTCGAAATTTATAATTTAGCGTATTTACGTTCTTTTTTAATTTTGTTGACTGCACATTATAGTAGGGTCAGTTGGGAACTGTCTATGAAAAAATAAAAACAATGACACAATTTACTCCGCAAGAAATTTACTAAAATCATACTATACTACTTGGCATTCACACCGGAATCTTCAATACGAATATTTCAGAGGGCTTGGGCAAGACCTCCTATATATTAACCAAGGCCTAAGCAAATGAAATGTGACGTCACGGTAGTAGTGTCATGAATCGTAGCCGTAGCGTTAGCCGTCTTCATGACAATGTTGATAATCACAAAGACGTTATTTTTTAATAAAGATTTTAAAACTTTTTAAAATGTAACAAGAAAAAAAAAAGAAAGACACATGTTTTGATTTATGCTGGTTTTATTAATTTTAAATAAAATTAAGAGAACAATAAGAAAATATAAACATCATTGTTGACTACTGACTGTCGGTCGTGTTTGTAAACAGTAAACACAGTTTTAAAGACAAAACTTTTCGTTTATTAGTCTAAATTCTAAAAATTTAACAAACACTGCTTAAATTTTCATATTTTTAATTTAATTATGAAAAATCACAATCACTTTTGTTTCAATTGCAAGAATTTTTAAATCAAAATCACTCAAATATAGCAATCAAGAAACCATTAGAATTTAGGAACAAACAAGAAGCAACAATAAATAAGCAAATTAATTAAAATATTTAAAAATGCAACAATTTAAATTCAAGCAAATTAATTCAAACTAAATAAGTTTAAGTTACTGTTTTTTTTTTAAATCAAACTTATAAAAGTTTTTTATGTCTCAAAATTCAGCTGAATGTTTGAAGTTTTCTTTTTTTACTTAACTTCTTACAAGTAATATTATCATTTTCCTTGCTACAAAAATTATTTAATAATGCATTAGAAGAGCTCCAGATAATCATTTTTTCTATTTTTTCAATACTATGACCTTCACCACATGAGTCAACATGAAAAAGAAGTTCATCATTAGCCAAAACATCCAATGTTATGTACATAGACAATTTTCTTTGATTCATTGAATGAAGAAAAGAATGATTCTTTACAAGTTTATTAATAACAATATAATTGTATAGTACTAAATTTGTTGTTACATCATTGGGATATAACAGAGAACCTCTATTAATTCCTTGAAAATAACTGTTTATATCAGGTAGTATATCATCTCTTCCTGATACTAAACTTTTACAACTATAACATTTCATTTTTTTAAAAACAGCATAACAGCAATAACCTGCTAAATATATTATAATAGGCAGGACTTCTTTGCACTGATGAACATCATTATCAGTTACATCTATGTTAAATTTATAAACATCTAAATTTTGTTCCTCTGTCATTTCATTCCAATTCACCTCTTGTAAATTCTTCAAATTAATACTTTGATTATTAAAAGGCAGGCTAAGTTTTAAAACAGACAACATTCTTAGTTTTTTTTTCTCATTCAAATAATTGACGGATAGAGATATTATATTGATCACCACTAAGTTGTCGATACTGGCCAAATCTTGCCTCCAGACGATCAGTTTGAAATTTTCCAGGTAATATATACAACATTTTCAGTTCTTCTGTACAATATTGTGTTAGTTCTAAAATGGCATAAGTGGTATGGTGTTAAAGCAGTATAAAAGTTTCCTTTGTGCTAAATATTTTCTAAAAATTAAATATTTTAAAAGTTAGGTTTTAAAATTCAAGTGTGGTGTGATTTAGGCCTTTATGTTTCAAATAAATTCAAAACTTAGTCAGAAATAATAGGTTTAAACAAAGTTTAAATCATCATTTTCCAGTTTTTAAATTTTCGGTAATAGTGACTTGACTTTTGTTTTTTTCGTAACACATAATTTCACGGAGTTTTCAAATAAAAAACCTTAAAAATAAAACAAATTCTTTTAAAATTGACTATAAGATAAATTTTGTAGTTTTTGTTAATACAAAAAAAAAGAATAAAAAAAATTCAATTCAAGAATATTTTTTCATGTTTAAAAATGATTCATAAAGTTGCAAGAAGTATAGAAAAGTTTTTACTTTTGTTTTCTAAGAATTTTTAAACATTTCATTGAAAAGAAAGACACTATTTTCTGAAATAAAATATCAATAAAATATTAATTCAAATACTTTTAGAAAATATAATGTTTAACAACTTTTTTCGGCTTCAGTTTAAATTTTAAAACATTTCGAAAAAAAAAACTTACAAACGAATAGCCGTATTTATTTTTTTTTCAGATATTTTTATTTCAATTTTATTCAAAGAAATAAAAATAATATCTTAATTTATTGTATTATTTTAAAAGATATAAACAAAGTGCTTTCTTTCTTCTTGTGCTACGGCAAAACTAATTTTTTCGCAAATTTTGATTTTAGCGACTGTTGAAATAAATGATGATAAAATTTTAACTACTTACTTTGCTGAATGGACTTGGGGTAAAATTCTCCCTTTTAATGGCATGTTTCCATTTATCAAATAAATGTTTATTTTTTGGAAACGAAAAACAATGAACTTTCGGTCCATTTTTATAATTCCCTTTACATTGTGGTACCACACAAGAAGAAGGCATGTTTGGTTCTGAAAATAAGTCAACGCTAACGGACTCCGTATAAAACAGAACTCTACTAAGTGTGACGTCAGCACGTCAACTTTAATCATAGCATAGGCCTTGGTTAATATATAGGAGGTCTTGGCTTGGGTGTTAATCTGAGAATAGTGCGGAAGAGGCTAATAGTGATTACGAAAGTGTATGGAGTGACTATTAGTAATGGCCACCTTATGCCTACATTCATCTTCTTTGAGAGTTGATACGGAGGCCTACATCAAGTGCCTGGAGAAGGCAGGGCTGTCCTGGGTCAAGACAGTGTCTCCTAAAAGACCCGACGTTTGTCAATAAAACACTGCACTATGATGCACAAACAGAAGAACCCAGTCATTGCTGTCAGATAATTTCTGTGGCCACATCACTCCTTACATCTGGCCACCTAACTCCCTAGACAGAAACACCCTTAACTATTATACGTGGGGGACACAGCTGAGCGAGAGATCAACAAAACACCTTTTAACGCCACAGTTGAAATGACGGGAAGAATTATAACAGCGTCTTTATACTTAAACAAAGAGACCATCCAGAAGAGTTGTAAAAGATTCCGAAGTCGTCTGTAAGCCGTGTTTGAATAAATTTATTCTCTAGTATTTGAAGATTTTTTGTGGAATTTTGTCACTGACATCTTCTAAAATAAGATGTCAGATTTCTTGCAAAATCTAGACGACAATTTATTCATCTTGGCGTGTATCTGTCTATCGGTAATTACTCAGTGGGCTGCCCAACACTGATATGCAGTGTTGAGATA
Source organism: Ascarosepion bandense (assembly GCA_037127315.1). Classification (NCBI taxonomy): domain Eukaryota; kingdom Metazoa; phylum Mollusca; class Cephalopoda; order Sepiida; family Sepiidae; genus Ascarosepion; species Ascarosepion bandense. The sequence goes on along the minus strand of JBBBDQ010000201.1, from coordinate 4,224,040 downwards.
TATTGAAAATTGTCTACAAGTTATTTCTTGCTATTATTTTTTGTTTTTGTTTTTTTTTGTTTTTGTTTTCGTTTTGTTTTTTTTTGTTTTGTTTTGTTTTTTCGGGGGGGTTTTTTGGGGTTTTTTGGGGTTTTTTTTTTGGGGTTTTTTATTTTTTTTTGGGGTTTTTTTTTGTTTTTGTTTTTTTTTGTTTTTTTTGTTTTTGTTTTTTTTTGTTTTTTTTTGTTTTTGTTTTTTTTGTTTTTTTTGTTTTTTTGTTTTTTTTGTTTTTTTTGTTTTTTTGTTTTTTTTTGTTTTTTTTGTTTTTTTTGTTTTTTTGTTTTTTTTGTTTTTTTGTTTTTTTTGTTTTTTTGTTTTTTTTGTTTTTGTTTTTGTTTTTGTTTTTGGTTGTTTTGTTTTTGGTTGTTTTGTTTTTGGTTGTTTTGTTTTTGTTTTTTGTTTTGTTTTTTGGTTTTTTTGTTTTTTTTGTTTTTTGTTTTTTTGTTTTTGTTTTTGTTTTTGTTTTTGTTTTTGTTTTTGTTTTTGTTTTTGTTTTTGTTGTTTTGTTTTTGTTTTTGTTTTTTTTGTTTTTTTTTGTTTTTTTTGTTTTTTTTTGTTTTTGTTTGTTTTGTTTTCGTTTTTTGTTTTTTGTTTTTCTTATGGGTTAGAAAGACTAACATGTTGGTTCGTAACCTATAATCTCCATCTGCTGCTGAAACCACAGTACACAAAGACATTTAAAAAAGACAGACACAAACGGACACCACCGCTCATAGTTTCTCTACTATCCAGAACGGTGTGCCTGTTTTTTGGTTTTATATCTAAAGCTGAAAAACAATTCACCCTTGTCAAGATTCCTTGTTTAATCTTTTCGGGTCGTCAAAGTTCCGTAAGGCTTGCCATTTTTGACTAGTCTACGAATTCTGTGGCATCAAATAATTACGTTTCATTTTTTTTATATCATACAGCATATGTCTTCCATCTTAATAGACTTGGTGCTCTTGATTTAATGCCAATAGTTTATTTGCTTGTTCAGTATTTCAAGTCAATTTTTTAAAAACGTTTTTTCATTTCGAATCTGTCATTTTTATTTTTATAAATTAGTGATTATTTTGCCGATTGCTTAGTTATTCAAATAGTGCTGTCTTCTAACTTGAAAGTGATAAGGATTTTTGCATTTTGATCACAGCTTGCTAGTAAAGAAAGTTAAGCAACTCTGACATTTAAGAATATTGTACAAAACTGGCAGTTATTACACTCGGTCAGGTAGACCATGGTTTTTTTGTGGGGTGTTTATTTCTGAAGGCAACTTGGAATAGTAAAAGATACCTTCCAAAAGCTAAACAAAGTATAGAGAAAAAGGAAAGTTAGTTGAGAAAAAAGGTAAAAAAAGAGCCGAATTGCTATGTAATATCAATCCTCATATGGCAGTGAATGCTCGACAATTTCCACACAGTTGAAGAGGAGACTGGAGGCATAAAAGAGATGAGGTTCTACAGAAGGATACTGAGAATGATCTAGATGGAACATAAGAATAACGAGTATTTATTAAGAATAACAGAAACAAAAAATTCTTAGTCTTAAAAGCAGAAAGAGAGAGCTAAAATTTCTAGAGCACATAAGGAGAAAGAAGACTTGGAGAATTGGACACTCATGGGATATACTGACAGGAAGAATAGGGCACTTCGACTTGGTGTAATGATTAGTAAGCTTGTTTCATCAGATAAATTAACGACTAAATTCAATCCTCACTGAGTGCCTCACATTTTCGACGTGTCCTAAATCTATATTACGCTTAAAATCTCGGGTAACCTCGATGTGGTGTAATGATTGCCTCGCTAGAAGAATTATGACTGATTAGTGAGTTCGATGCTCACTGGGCTTCCTGTACTTTCGGCCTTGTGCCACATTTAAGATACGCTTAGAAAATCATCATACTGAAGGCAAGAATAGCAGAGAGAAACCACATGTGCTCTGCCTAACGAGTTTGTGTAAATGTATTGCAGAAACGTGAGTAGAGGATAGTAAAAAAGGCAAACATTGCTAACAGCTACAAATTGTATGAAATTGTGGAGAGCTATTATCGTCTACCTCATAAAGGAACGCAGCGCATAGACGATAATGATACAAATTATGGCTATTTTAATATCCGTTGCAATACCGTGTGGTGTTTTGAAAGGTTTCCCCGGGTTATATCTCGCATGGTGGGGCAATATCCTAACTTATGCCATTAGATGACCTTAAGCCAAATACGTCAGAGCTCTTAATCAAAAGGTTTTTACGTGCACAAAGTAAAAACAAATCGACAAGCTCCTCTCTCTCGTGTAAATATATATATATATATATATATTTATATATATATTATGTGTGAGTGTTTGAAATAATGCACTTACGCTTACACATTACGCCCATTATTTTCGAGTTTATCGCCGCCAAAGGCAAAAATGGAAGATTTACGGCAGTGCACTCCAAAAATCATGGTTTTGTCGCTGTCGACCGCTAGCATCGTTGCTGAGCTGGTAAGCATGTGCCGATTGGATTAGATGTCGAAGATGGCAGGTGCTCGCCTATCGAAGACGCAGCACTGGAGCTAAAAAGAGATCTCATGCTTTTTGTGACTCGTCTTGTAGACTCCAGAAAGAAGAAAGTAAGAAAGAAATGCTGAATGAACGAACGAATGATCTAATGGAGAAAGTAATGAAGCTCAAAAGTAAAGAATGTGGAAAACATATCAAAAGAAACTAGAAAAATAATACCAGATGCAGAAAAGACACAGACAAGAAAATGGACGCCATTAGAAGAATGAAGTTTAAGCAGAAAAGGAAATGAGTAATTAGAGTGGGAGTTAGAAAAGGAAGGATAAATAAAGGAAGGAAGGATGAATAGAGAGGAAGTAAGAATGGACAAGAGGTGAGGGAATAGAGAGGAAGTAAGGATGGCTGGATGAAAGGTAGGAAAATGGAGAGAAAGTAAGAATAAACGAGAGTTTGGTTGATAAGGAGGGAATAAGGATAAACGAGAGTTTGGTTGATAAGGAGGGAGTAAGGATAAACGAGAGTTTGGTTGATAAGGAGGGAGTGAGGATAAACGAGAGTTTGGGAAATACAGAGGAAGTAAGGATGGCTGGATGAAAGTTAGGGAACGAGAGAGAAAGTAAGGATGAACGAGAGTTTGGTTGATTGGTAGGAAGTAATGACGAACGTAAGGTTAGGTAATAGAGAGGAAGTAAGGATGGACGAGAGGTGAGGAAATGGAGAGTAAGGATGGCTGGATGAAATGTAGAGAACGAGGAAGAAAATAAGGATGAACGAGAGTTTGGTTAATAGGGAGGAAGTAATGATGAACGAGAGGTGGGGTAATAAATAGGAAGTAAGGATTAATAAAAAAAATGCTGAAAGAGGAAGGAATAATTAAATAAGAGGGAAGAATAGAGGAAAGTGTAAGAAAGGTACGAGGGAAGAATAGCTAGAGAGGAAGATTTACTTAATATAAAGTAATGAAAAAGGAAGTTGAATAATGAAAAGGCGAAAGAAAGTCATTATTAAAATATATAAATGGTGAGTGTATACTGAAAAATAAAATGAAAGAAACAGAAATTATAATAAGATTAAAGATAGCATGAAATAAAATTAAAGCTAAAGAAAGACGTAATCAAAATAAGAGAGACGTAAGTATAATGACACGATGAGAGTAGACTGAACTATCGCCCGGTTCACACTCCACCCACGTCTATTGAACAGGTGTAGAGGCTCGTCCCTTGTTCCCTGTTTAGGATGTGGTTTCCGGCTTTCTCTTTTTCAATCTTTTCACTCTTACGTAGCCCCCTGCACAGCAGTAGCTTTACCGCTTTGCCCGGAGTGATATGATTTAAAAAAAAAAAAAAAAAGGAATTATAAAAAAATTCGAAATATGAAAAGAGTGCAAATTAAAAGAAAAGAAACGACCAGGAATTATGGTGATGCAAAAAATACATTTTTTTTTTCATTTCCTAAATCTGTATTTTTTAAAATAACAATAAAATGATTAAATGACTTTGAAAAGAAAATACTTTTCGAAAACGGAAAAAATTATATATTTTGATAAATTATTTTACTCCTCAGAAATTTTCTTCGTATTATTTATGCGGGAAAGAAGCTGTAATTTAGAATCAAAATGGCCATTTTTTTCCATCGAATTCCAGTTGAATTCCTTGCATTCACTTACGCACAAATACCCTTGGGAAAGGTATTAATCCGTCCATTCCCTCCAGCTATGGGTTAAATAATAGGACAGATTGGGTTCTATAGCCTTGGCTGTCAACCTGTCTACCGCAGAAAGCAATGGCAACCTACTACGGGATAATCTTCTGCCCAGTCAGTCATGCCTCTTCCGAGACATGATCGCCCAAAGCGGGTATCACGTATGGCACTTAACTGACCAAATGACAAACAAATGCACATTTCTTTCTTCTGTCTCCGTCCCCCAACCTTATCGACTCGTACGGCTGTCATATATGAGTGGAAGCTGCCCATTCTCTACTTTTCACTCTCAATAGTCTAAAAGTGTCTCCGCATCCCTGAGGGTGATGAATTATTTTCCACCCTGCAACCCCTTTCTCACAGACGAAGCGTCGTAAGCCTCTCTCTGCTCTATGACAATATTTAGATGAACTACACCATTAAGTTCCACCAGTTTTTACCTTCACACTCCGCACAGTGAAGTGAATCACTCTCACTCCCTTCATATTTCCCTAGTGAGATGTAAAATCTACTCGAGTAGCTTCTTCACACTGACAACTGCGAGGTGGAAGCGACCTCCGAGTGGTTGTTTCCCCGATAACTACAATCTTAAACTGTTCATGTCGGGGGTTATTTTCCACAAACACTCTATAACACTTTACCTCGAGTGGACCCCGGACCTTGTACCGGTCGAACACCACTGTAAAAAAAAAAAAAAACATAGTAACCGTATCTGTTTAAACTGACGCCTTCTTCATACTATACCTTTTAACTGTAATTAACAACTACCACTTTGGAAAACGAAAGAGCTTACAAAAGCGTGTTCTAAATTTTGATCTAAAAAAAACAACAAAAAAAACAGGTAATTTAAGCAAAATGGTAACAATATATGGTAAAAGATGGTGTCAGTTTAGCCCATGGCCTCGTGGCAACATTTTTACAATTAACTGATTATAGCTAAATAACAATTTACTAAACGTTGCTTAGATGTAATACAAGGCCGGAAGTCGGGAGCATCTTCAGTCACAACTGATTTAGCGAGACAAACTATCAAATCATTACAGAACGGCGAAGTAGCCAACTATAACTAAATAACGGAATTAATATTAAAGCATTTTTAATGAAAGGAGAGGAATAGTGAGTGAGTGAATAAGGATGGATGAAAGGGAGGAGTAGTGAATGAGTAAGGATGGATGAAAGTGGAGGAATAGTGAGAGAGGGAGCAAGGATGCGTGAAAGGGGAGGAATAGTGAGTGAGGGAGCAAGGATGCGTGAAAGGGGAGGAATAGTGAGTGAGGGAGCAAGGATGCGTGAAAGGGGAGGAATAGTGAGTGAGGGAGCAAGGATGCGTGAAAGGGGAGGAATAGTGAGAGAGGGAGCAAGGATGCGTGAAAGGGGAGGAATAGTGAGTGAGGGAGCAAGGATGCGTGAAAGGGGAGGAATAGTGAGTGAGGGAGCAAGGATGCATGAAAGGGGTGATATAATTTTTAAGGTGCGGGAACAAAAAAGTAATCGAGAGGATAATAGACAGCGATTGACATTGCATTTAGATTTTTGAAGATTAAAGTTAGCTGAAAAGCACGAATCTGGAAGAAAATTTCCCCAGTGTCAAGTGTGAGAAAAGAAACTGCTAGCATAGAACTTGCTGTAACATCGCGCCAACCCAAACGGTTTGTTCTATTTAAATAAGTTTTCTATTTGATAAGCAAACAAATGTTTTTGACCAACCCAATTCTTTATTGTTAGAAATGTAATATTTTTAAAATCAAAACGTTTAAATTAAAAGCTCTTAAAAAAAAAAAGAAGAGATTAGCAATAAGCACGCTGAATGTAATAAAATTTGTTTAGTAAGGGAGAAAACCCGTACACCACTGGAAAATCTCTTCAACTTAGACAATGCGGAAGGTATCTCATTTTCCATATTAATTTGCCACTGTAAAGAGATGAACAATTCAAGAACCATTTAACCAATTGCTTCTTCAATAAAACAGGCCCACGTAATCTTTCGGGCAATTATGGTAATTGGATGAACAAAACTAAAAGTAAAAATTTTTCTTCCTGCTGCAAGTTTAAAATAAGGCCATTAGGAAACTCCTCCCCTTTTCCTTGAGGTATTAGTTTCGCTCGCTCACTTTCCATTTTCTCCCAATTTCTGTGACATATTTCACCTCATTCTCTATCCCCTCTCAGCTTTCTCTTTGTCTTTTAACAATTTAACATTTTCTCTCTTATTCACTCTCTGTTCCTCTGCGGTATAAACCCTTGATGGCTTTTATAATATTGGTTTTTGACAGCCTCCATTATATCTCATTTTCTCCTTCTCTCTCATATCCAATTTACATTTTTTCAGAATGCTCTGTCTTTCTTCTTTCTCCAAGATATACAAATTATTTCCCTGCTATACTCTGATATTACTTTTGCCGTATTCTCTCATATTTTTTTATTTTTCTGTTTTATATTATTTTTTTATTTATTTTCTACTTTTTATTTCTCTCTCTCATTTTCTCTTTAATTTATAAATTTAATCGTAATCTTCTCTTTAGAATTTTCAGCTCTTTCATTTTTCTGGTTATCTCCCTTTACGAATTTTACTTTAATTCATACTTTCGTTGTCCCTTTCCCTCATATATATATATATATATATATATATATATATATATATATATATATATAAAGAGAGAGAGAGTCTCTCCGTCCCAAAGTAAGGCAGTAAAAACTCGAAGACAAGGAGTTATTAGGCGTGGAAGAATTAGAAAACAGAATCTGTTATGTGATTAGTCCCGCCGACCTGGCAGCTCAACTCCAGTCACTTTCTCATCGCCGGGATGTGGCTTCCCTCTATCTCTTCTATAAATATGGCTTCTGCTCTGACGAACTTGGGTCACTGGTGCCCCCTCCACAAGAATTTATACGAGCAACCAGACTGGCAACAAGGACTCACCCTTTTGCAGCTAGATCAGCCAAATGCAGGTGAAAATTATATTCCTTCAGCTTCTTTTCTCGCGTTTCCCACCTGTGGAACTCTCTTCCATATCCTTGCTTTCCTGACGGCTACAACCTCCAGGAATTTAAATGCAATATCAATTCCCATCTTTTATCCACTTGACTCTAGTCTTTTGTGCATCATCCAGTGTATTTTTTTTCTTTTCCTTTCTCTCTACCTTTGCAACTGTCTTCACTCCTGTGTTCACATCCTTCTCTTGCCCTTTCTCTTTCATCTCTGCATCTGGTTCGACTTTGTCTTCAAACACCTCCTGCCTAATACTTCATCTCTCTTATGTGACGCCCTGCACATAAGTGGCGTCAACGCCTTGATTGGGGTGAAATGATGAAAAAAAACAAATTCTAAGGAGTGGGAACAAAGCAAAAGTAATCGTAATGATCTTCTAGATAAACAGCGATTGACATTGCATTTACATTTTTGAAGATTAAAGTTAGCTGAAAATTATGAAGCGGAAGAGAGTTCCACAATCGTGAAGTGCGAGAAAATAAGCTGTTAGAATAGAACTTGGTGTAACATTGCGCCAACTCAACTGTAAATTGATGAAACTCCTTCCCCAGTCTAACACTGCCCTTAAATTGATAAAGTTTAGGTACTCTGGCAAAGAGCCCACCAGAACAATTACCATGAAAGTATTTATCGAAAAGACACAGGGAGGCAACTTAACGACGATGCGAGTGTGAGCGAAACCAAGATGTCAGATCAAGACCAATAAGATTGCTGATTCTTTTTTTTGGGGTTTTATCAAGGATCTTCTAGATATATAGTCGGGCATATGTGGCAGTAATATTCTAAGCGTAGACGAATGGTAGACTTAGATAGATTCTGGAGAGAAAATTTGTCTAGCACGTTACAGTGAACCAATTTTCTTAGCAGCTGACCCAGCAATGGATTCAATAAATGCCTTCCACTTCATCTCAGCTGAGAACATGAGCCTGAAAATGCACGCATATATATCCTTACTAGTATGACATTTTGCCCCCACCATGTTGTCTCCTGGACATGACCGTAAACTGCATCCGGCAGCAAGGCCTCTGATTTGGAGGTTGTGAGGAGCATGGGACCACCTCTTAATTGCTGTTGTTTTCAGGTCCCCTCTGAACCGAAGTGGTAGCACCTGTTAGTCTCAGCTATGGGAAAATAGTAACCCCGCCCAAAATGAGGTCAAAACACTATGAAAAGTAGACTTTTATAGAAAAATTATTACCATAACACATTTTTGAAGGAAAAATTATTATTCTCAGCAAACATTTTGAATACAAAACTAGAAGACATTTTCAGTTTAAAAAAAAAAATGTTTTCATTAAAATCTGACTTAATCAACCATCTCAATATAACCGAACATTAAAAACACCGTTAAAACCCCACCTTTTTGGCATTAAATAACCCACAGTGGTTGATATGCCGCTAAACAAAACTCAAGCCCACCATGTCCCCTCATTTTCTACTATTTTTATTTTGTTCAAGATAAATCCAGAGATTTTTCATAAGATTGATTTTCTTGTAAGCCTTGCTTTATATAGACTAATTATTTCCAGTGGCATATGATCCAATCAAAACACATTATCAGGTATTATTTTCGACTGTAATGAGCGGAATAAGTATTGATAAGCTATTGAAAAAGAATGAATCAATCCACTTAGTTGCTGAAAATTTAAATATGCTGCTGTTTAAAAAGTCAATACACCTTTTCAAAAACGTTTCTTTTAAAAATCTGTATTTGTTTCGACCGCCATTATTATCTTATATAATCTTGGTGACATTGACGCCACGAGATTGGAATGCTTGCAGCAATGACAATTTCCTGGAAAATGTCAATTTCAGTAACAGTTATTGTTCTTTCTAGTATATACTCTGAGCGAAGCGGTTATTAGAATGGTAAGTGGGATCAGCGTGCCGTGTTCAAATCTCGCTCAAGGTCTTTTCGTTCACTTTCGAAAAAAACCCTTAAATTCATCTTTTCTCTACCTCCCCAGGTATTGGTTAACAGGGCAGACTGTTTCATCTATATTGGTTGGCCAGTCTAGCAGAAGGACAACACAAAATTCAAAATCTACATTTTCAAAAACACGTCACACGCCAGCTCCGCAAATGAACATGCATATAAGTTGAATGTTGGTTAATTGTAGGTGACTTGACACGCAAGTAGATTGTTGTGGTCTCCACATGAAAATAACCTACTGAGTGGTCTAATGGAGCTGTGATTTTCTAAGCGCAGCTTAAATGTGGCACAAGGCCGAAGGCATTGGGCACCCAGTGAGGATGGGACTCACTACTCAGTTGTAATGATTCGAGCGAGACAATCTTGCTAAGCATTACTCCACATCGAAGTCCCCGTGATCTAGTGGAGAGATACATAAAGTGAATAGAATCTGCTTATGGAAATGTGTTAGGCAGGTTCATTATAGAGAAGTGGACTGACCCACCTGCTGCATTAGGTCAGTCAGTTAAGTGCCATACGTGATACACGCTTGGGCGATTATGTCTCGGAAGAGACCTGACTGACTGGGCAGAAGATTATCCCGCAGTAGGTTGCCATTGCTTTCTGCGGTAGACTGGTTGCCGACCAAGGCTATAGAACCCAATCTGTCCTGCTATTTAACCCATAACTGGAAGGAAGAGACGGATTAATACCTTTCCCAAGGGTATTTGCGCGTAAGTGAATGCAATGAATTCGGCTGGAATTCGAACCCCCCTCCCCCGATTTCTCGTTCCGAGCCGATATCCAATTCTCCACAACGCACAGGTACTTTTCTATAAATGAGGTAGATATTCTGGACTTACTTCAAGGAGACAGTCATACTCGAAGGTAAGTTATTTGACGTTCACTATATATATATATATATATATATATATATATATATATATATATATAGTTAGTTAAAAATGACCGACAAGGAAGATTTTAATTTTTTAATAAATTTTTCCAGTATTTTTTTTTTTTTATGGAGATAAAGAATGTAAACATGTTGCATAATTTTCGACCTTCCAAGTACTTTCAGCCACTTCATAGGCCATTTTCAAGAATGTTATTTTTCCGGTGTTGTTATGTCCTCATGTTTGACTGTGATGTAATTTTTCGTGTTTTAGGGTTTTTTGAAAAAAGGGTTATTTAAAGCGATCACGTGAAGCGCGTGAGTGTTCATGTTCTCTTGTTACGCTCATGAAGAAGGAGAGAGAGAGAGAGAGAGAGAGATAATAGAGACAGAGTCGGCTCAGTTAATTTTTTTCACTACTAGTTATGTGCGCGTTTAAACCCCCCCCCTCTATCTCTCTCTCTCTCTCTCTCTCTATATATATATATATATATATATATATATATATATATATAGTTAAAGAGAAGAGACAATGAATGTCTATTATGTTTAATCATTTGCGAACTGCGTTTGTTATTTTTGGTAACTGTTGCCTTTGCCTAGCGGAGTTTTATGTCAACACAGAATGAGATCGTCGCTGTTAGTGGTTGTTATTGTGTTACCGTCTTAATAACCTCTCTGAAGATGGCTCATGTGAGCCGAAAGCTTAGAACAAACTTTATAAAAAATTATCCAAATGTTGGAGAGTTTTTGTCTTTGTTTTCACCTGAAATTAAAGCCAAAATACGACGTTTAGAATGGGTCATGATTAAACTTAAGACATTCATTGTCTCTTATATTTAACAGGATATGTTTAGAAAATTATTTGCTGCCTCGATACACTATATATATATATATATATATATATATATATATATATATGTGTGTGTGTGTGTGTGTTTGGTGGGTTTGCCTTTTTCCTTATTTTCTTTAGTTGTCGTTGGTTGTTTTATGTTTTCGTCTTCGCAATTATTAATGTTTTACATAAGATTCGTTTCCTTAATAAAAGTTCTCTCCTATTTGTGTTTGGTGTCTTTTTCTCTTTTTTTGGTCACGTGGATTACTGAATTTCCTTTATCATGTCGGGTTGTTTTTTCTTTGGGATACGTGCTGAGTCAGTCCGAATCTTTTAGACTGATGTTCATGTGCTTAGCTCTGTTTTTTATAACCATTTTTCCTTCCACGTAAATCCGCAGAGGATTTTCGGCACGAGTATTGTTATAAGTTTGTTTATATGTATATATATATATATACACATATATATATATATATATAAACCACTAATATAGCTGGTTTTCTGTATAATGATTAGCTACACAAATCAGTACATACGCAGATACAAAAATAAGAATTGCATCAAATTTTCTCTACTCTATCAGTCAGTTAAGGGCCATACGTGATAGATGCTTTGAGCGATCATGTCTCGAAAGAGACATGACTGACTGGGCAGATTATCCCGCAATAGGTTGTCATTGCTTTCTGCGATAGACTAGTTGCTGCCCAAAGCTATAGAACCCAATCTGTCTTATTATTTAATTCATAACTGGAGGGAAGAGACGCATTAATACCTTTCTCAAGGGTATTTATGCGTATGTGAATGCAAGGAATTCAATTGGAATTCGAACTCGGCACTCCCGATTTGTCGTTCCGAGTCGTTATCCACTGTACCACAACGCACATCCTCTGCTCTATATTTATTATCAAAACAACATTTTTTTAGGTCCCAATTTTCGCGGGCAAATGAACATGAAGATGGTGCATACCATTCGATAATACATTTTGCCACGCCTTTTAGATCTATTGTCAAACGATAACAAGGCTTGCTTGCTAATAAACTTGGTGACATTGACGCCACAAGATTGGAATGTTCGCAGCAATAACAATTTCCTGTAATGTTCCAAATAAGTTCAGTAAGGGATTGCTCTGGCGATCGTGCTAGCTGGGGAATTTTTCGAACATCATACAATGCATTTTGCGTGAACGGTCACCATCCAGCTGGAATTTAATTTGTTCTGCATAGATTCCGTCATAAAGAAAAGATGTGAAAATCTTTAGTTTTCAATCGACAAATTGAAACCCAATTATAAAATGAGCTGTGAAAGCCATTGGCGCTATAAAGGTGCAGAAAACGTCACGATGGCGCAAACTGAAGCGGTTACAAATGGGCACCAAACCAATTATCCTCTCTTCTTTAAAATGCATTTACCTTATTAATCGGAGCAGCTGCACCATGCTGCATGTAAAAGCGTATTTATAGGATGGGCTATTTCAGGATGAGTGTTGCTTGACGCCAGAGGGTCCTGATAGTTGTTGAAATAAGTAATACCTGAAAAAAAAAAAAAAAAGGAACCTGAGCTTATTCGGCTGGGGCGTCAGAAAGAAGGATAAGGTGTTATGTTCTGAGATGGATCCATCCGTAAATGTTGATTGGCACCTGAAAGATTGAGTTAGTTAAAATAAGTAAGCCAAATGGTAAAATAATAATTGGATTGGCAGATGTAACCTTGACAGTATACGCTTCACATATGACACTCTATTGATGGTAGATTCAGGAAAACATTTAAAGGCTTTAAATAAGGTAATCGATGAATGCAGCAAGAAAGGACTATTACCAGTTAGAAGATATAATACATGGTCTTCAGCAAAAAGGTAAACACAAGTTATGTATTATGGGTGTAAGAAATCAAACGTCAATCTAAGTCTCTTGGTAATACATTAAACAGATATAATGGAATATGCTTTCAGAAACTTAGGTTTGCTGCATTAAATGTTCAGCATTTTGAACTGACACTCAATCGGCCTGAAAACGCACGTGTCACTCATTGAGTTAAGAATGTTTACCAGACGCCTAATGACGCTTTTCAAACTTCATCCCAATTGACTTGTCGCAAGAATGAATGCAGTCCGGTTACGCGGTTTCGTCGGACATCGTTAAGATCGCCGAATCGTTTCAACATAAGATCGTAGAATTTCGCATGATAATTGACTGTGAAGATGCGGCGATGGGCCTCTTGGAAGTCTAAGTCGGTAGATTGGGTTTCAGTGATCGTTACCTGCGCATACATTTTACAAAATCTTTCTTTTAAGGCAATTTTCCAGTAAATAATTTCCTCGAGTCCACTCTAACCGCCCTTTTTCACTATTTGTTGGGTGATTCTTTAATAAGCGTTTATTTGAAGTAATATGGAACAACATTTTGATTATATCATTTGAAGTAGTATGGAAGCTCAACATCGTGATTATATCATTTGAAGTAGTATGGAAGCTCAACATCGTGATTATATCATTTGAAGTAGTATGGAAGCTCAACATCGTGATTATATCATTTGAAGTAGTATGGAAGCTCAACATCGTGATTATATCATTTGAAGTAGTATGGAAGCTCAACATCGTGATTATATCATTTGAAGTAGTATGGAAGCTCAACATCGTGATTATATCATTTGAAGTAGTATGGAAGCTCAACATCGTGATTATATCATTTGAAGTAGTATGGAAGCTCAACATCGTGATTATATCATTTGAAGTAGTATGGAAGCTCAACATCGTGATTATGCCATTATTTTTTTTTCTTTTTTTTTTTTCGAGATGCTATCTACTTGAGTTGTTTCTGTTATTGAAACTTCTCAACTAATGTGATTATTTGATAACGTTCTTTGGGATTCTTTACGGTTTATCAACTCTTTAGAGGTTATTTAAAGCCATAAAATAATATTTTGGAGATAAAAATGGATTATTGATACAAGTCTAAATATTTAACCCATAATTAGGGAAGACGATAATTCATACCTTTCCATTTGAGCGTGAGTGAATAAAAGAAATCCGACTGGAATTAGAACTCTGCTTTCCCATTCTGATTCCAAGCCGTTAACCATTGTCAGTCTATCAGTTAAGTGTCATGCGTGATGCACGTTTTAGGCGATCATATCTCAAAAGAGACTAGACTGACTGGGCAGATGATTATCCCGCAATAGGTTTCCATTGTTTTCTGCGTTAGACTGGTTGCCAGGCAAGACTATAGAACCCAATCTATCCTATTATTTAACCCATAACTGGAGGGAAGAGACTGATTAATGCCTTTCCCAAGGGTATTTGTGCGTATATGAATGTTAGGAATTCAACTGGAATTTGAACTCGGCTCCTTGATTTGTCGTTCAGAGTCGGTATCATCTGCACCACAACGCACATCCGTTAACCATTGTATAACTCGCATATCGAAACTTATAACACCTGTTATTCCCAAGCAATTTATTATTTAGGTACTAACCAAGCTTGACGTTGCTTAACTTTGGTAATCGTACGAGACTCTGTTTTTGTTTAATTCCTACAAGCGTCATTCGTTCGAAGTTAGGTTTAATTATTGACCTGAAAAAGCAGTAGTATAGAGTTAGCAGTCTTTATATATCTTATTTTCAGCTTATTTAATAAACCTTTGTATGTATCGGGTATTAGAGTTGTCTTCCCTTGGCTTCTTAACTTAACCGCTATGGCCCTGCGTAGTATGTAGCCATAACAATTATCGTATTTAAGCCGATCATATCTTTCTTTGTCAGCTAGCGGTCATCGGTTACGTCCATCTGTCGTTCATACAGACCAAGTATAAATTCCGATACGACTTGACTCCTGAAATATCATCGACCATTCATATGTGCGTACTCTGTGTAATCATCTCAAAATATTTCCTCTCCATCTTAGATAAAATGTGTGGCTAGCATGGTGGTAATCTGTGTTGAAAGTAGGATCGGTAGGCTGACTTCGTTGCGTTTCAGTTAGTTAAGTGCTATACATGATACACACTTGGGCGATCATGTCTCGAAAGAGACATGACTGACTGGGAAGAAGATTTTCCCGCAATAGGTTGCCATTACTTTCTGCGGTAAATTGATTGCCGACTAAGTCTATAGGACCCAATCTGTTCTATTATTTAACTCATAACTGGAGGGAAGAGACGGATTAATACCTTTCTCAAGGGTATTTGCGCGTAAGTGAATACAAGGAATTCAACTGGAATTCAAACTCGGCTCCCCGATTTCTCGTTCCAAGACGATATCACCTGTACCACAACGCACATATAGGAGAAAATACACTGCGGAATATTAGAAATTTCTTTCCTTTCAACCTTCGATTTAAATAGACTGAGCTCTGTAGCCTTGACTGGTAACCAGTCTATAAGAATTAAAAACCGGATCTACCTATTGCTGGTAATTCTATCCCGTAAAATGTGTGACAAAGCTGTGAACCTATATTGTACATGGGTGCGAAAAAAACTCTTTATAGATAACAGCAATAATACAATTAAAATAATGTGGAAAAATATGATAATTTTACTTATTTTCGATTACGGAAACCTGTCAAAAACGCTCAATAAATATAAAATTCAATAAATCAGGCGTTGATTTGATTGGGTGGCGCCGATACCAGGGCCAGATTTTCAATAAATTTATTTAAGTTGTTATTTGGCAATTTAGTAAAAATTTCAGTTCTTAAATTTTAGATTTTGTTTTAAGGAATGCAAATAGGAAATTAATTTCATTTGCTTTACAAAATATTTAGTCGTAAAGAGCGTTTCCAAGCAAAATCTTCAGTCTGTCAAACATAAGTCAATTGGATTTTTGTCGATTTATTGAATAGGTATGTGCGATGTGGTGCATTGGATATTGGCTCGGAACGAGAAATCGGGGAGCCGAGTTCGAATTCTAGCTGAATTCATTGCATTCACTTATGCGCAAATACCCTTGGGAAAGGTATTAATCCGTCTATTCCTTCCAGTTATGGGTAAAATAACAGGACAACTTGGGTTCTATAGCCTTGGTCGGCAACCAGTCTATCGCAGAAAGCAATGGCAACCTACTGCGGGATAATCTTCTACCCAGTCAATCATGTCTCTTTCGAGGCATGATCGCCCAAGCGTGTTTCACGTATGGCACTTAACTGACTGAAAAATAAAATGATTATCAACAACTTTCTTCGAAGCATTCACTTATTCTGTTTCTTTCTTCTTCTATGTGCCCTGTCCCTTCAGGACGTAGGCGATGATGGCTTTCCACGTTTCTCTATCCCTGGTGGCTCTGAGCACGCCTTCTGTTACACCATGCAACTCTCGCTCCGTCATTCACCTGATTAGTTCCTTCAAATATGTTATCCGTTGCTTTCCCCTGGCTTGTTAGTATCAGATTCTCCAAGCTCTCCTTCCTCAATGCAAGTCAAAGGAACTTCAGCTGTCTCTTACTGATGCTCAATATTAGTTTCCTTTTTTTTCCATCATTTCTAAGACCTTATAATTGATCACATGCTCGATCCATGATATTTGCAGCATACTTCTGTAGAACCACATTTCAGCTGCTTCAGCTTTTTCCTTCATCTCTGATGATATTGTCCAGCATTCACTGCCATATTGAAGGAGAGATAGCACGTAGCAATCCAGCACTCTCTTCTTAGTTTCCAGCGAAATTGTCCTGTTTCTTAATACTTTACTCAACTTCTGGATTGCTTCCTTCGCCATGCCAATTCGCCTTCGGATCTCTGTGTTGCACTTTCTGTCTTCTGTTATAACACTTTCCAGGCATTTAAATTTTTGTACCTGCTTGATTCTAATATCCCCAACATGTATTTGGCATATTGGGTTGCCCTTTTTACTGATGACCATGCATTCGGGTTTTTTTGGGGGTTTTTTTGCAGTTTATTTCTAGTCTTGTTACTTTCTTCAGCTACCTTCTGTAGGAGGTCTTGTAGTTTCCTTTCTGTGTCTGCTATCAGCACTGTATCATCTGCGTATCTTAGGTTGTTTAAATTGTGGCTTCCGATTACGAATCCAGGCATAACTTCTAAGGTCCTCAAAATATTCTCGCTGTACAAGTTGAACAGATCCGGTGAAAAAACATATTGTCTTACGCCCCTTTCTATCTTTGTATATCTACTCAATTCATTACCTGTCCGCATGCAAGCGGTTTGCTGCCAGTAAAGATTCTTGATGACTCTCAAGTCTTTCCCAAATATGTCCAGGCTGCTGAGCATCTCCATCAATTCTTTGTGGCGTATTTTATTAAATGCCTTCGCATAATCAATAAAGCAGAGGTATAAGTCCTTCTTCATTTGTATTGCCCTTTCGGAGAGCATCCTTATCATAAATATGGCATTCCTTGTTCCTGTGTCTTTAACGAAACCACACTGTTCTTGTCCTATCTCTGGCCTGATTCTGCTTCTTGCTCTGTTCATCAGGATTCAGGCGATCAGTTTTGTTATATTTTTTCTTTCTTTTTTCTTTTTCTGTTCTTTCCGTTTTGTTTAGCCCCTCTTCCCTGTCAAACACCACGCCCTATTTCTTCCTTCACTTCCCCTTCCTCATTTTTAGAGCTAGACATTTTAAATTTTTCACTTAGAACTCAATCTAAAAGTAAAGTTGTCCAAAATCTAAAAATAGACATTGATTGCTATCCCAACCCCTCTAGTTTATCTGTGATGTAAATTTTGAACTTCCGCCGGTAACATCTTGTTTTAATTTGAGTATACAAAGGTTGCCGACGAAATGTGAAATTTCTCTTAGGGATTTCATGTAGGAATGATCATACAACGATTTTGAACTTCGAAAAAAAAAATATATATATATATATATATATATATGTTGAATACACCGGTTCTCGTCCGATCACCAAAGTTAAGCAACGTCGAGCCTGGCCAGTGCTTAGATGGGTGACCGTTTGGAAATGCCAGGTGCTGTCAACGTAAGGACCAAGAAGGGTCCACCGGTCCTCCGAGTTTGGGGGTTGGGCGCAGGGCTAACAACCCTGTCCCATAAAACGGAAACAGTAACATAAAGTTGTTGCCCTACACACCAATGGGTGTAACGGATGAGATGATGATGTATCCAGAGTTTTAGGAATGTTTTATATGAAAAACACGGTCAGTACATTGTGACCGTATCCATAGCTTATCTTGTTGACTTGGGTTTTTTCTTTATCACAGTACATTGTCGGGTCGTTTTTAGAGAAATTTGAATAAAAACTGCTGACGAACTAAGTGTGTGTATCTATGTCAAGAATAGTAGTATGTGCGAATGACTGACGAAATTAATTTCCGTTCAAAATACGTAACAAGTATTGTATACATGTGTCAATTGATTAAACGAATATTCTTTTTAAATAAAATGAGAGAATCAGTTATGAATGTATGTGTTGAGTGATATTATATGTGAATGTGTGCGTTTATGAGTCAGTCAAGAGGTATGCACGTGTCAAGTGATGGGACGATTTTCTATTTTAAATAACGTGAGAGAATCATGTATGTGTATGAAAGAATAATGTATGAATGTGTACTTATATAAGTATTTTGAACAGAAATGTAGTTCGTCACTGTAATTTACACATACTTATATTATTGACATATACATACACTTAGTTCGTCTATGGTTTGGATGTGCTTAATACACATTATATATATATATATATATATATATATATATATATATATATATAAGTTTATTAATACAGACGGAAAAGTAGTAAGGTAAATCCCAAAACCTGATCCTAATTAATATTAAATTTTAATATTAAAACTGATAGAGGAGGAGAGCTCAATGTAATTAAAATTACAGAGCTAATATAAAATGAAATAAATTTACAACATTCAAAATTGTTGAATGAACATTTCAACATGAAATCCCTAAGGGGGGTATCACGTCTCCTCAGCAACAGTTCAATAGACTGATTTACATAAATCTTTTGTAACGTTAATTTTCTCAAGTCTTAACCGTCATTTTTATTTATTCCTCTATTTCCCTTTTTTATTTTTATTCTCATTTTGAAGGATTGAACTGTTGCTGAGGAGACGTGATATCCCTCTTAGGGATTTCATGTTGAAATGTTCATTCAACAATTTTGAATGATGAAAATTTATTTCATTTCATATATATATATATATATATATATATATATATATATATATATATATATATGGGACTTATCCTTTTTGGATTATAATGAACTCTTCCTATTATTATTATTATTATTAATACCGTGAGAATATGCCTCTCAGGGTGGAGCTGAGTTGGGTTGAGTCACCCCGGTCTAATACTTGGCAATCAGACTGACGTGCAACACTCGTGTATTTGTGTTCCGTTTAATGTATGTGTTTCACTAATTCCTGAGTTCAAGTTTTCTTTCGTAATTATTCTGGGTCCACAACATATTTGTCCAACATTGGACGATTTATGCTGAAGGCAAAATTGATCAAATATACTATTGTACTTGAAGGTAACATATCTATATTTTAAGGTTTGGTACTAGTGAGTTGTGGATGTGCGCTGTGGTGCAATGGATATCGGCTCCAAATGCGTAATCGGGGAACAGAGTTCGAATTCCAGTTACCCTTGGGAAAGCTATTAATCCGTCTCTTCCCTCCAGTTATGGGTTAAATAACAGGACAGTTTGGGTTCTATAGTCTTGACTGGCAACCAGTCTACTGCAAAAAGCAACGGCAACCTACTGCGGGATAACTTTCTGCCCAGTCAGTCACGTCTCTTTCGAGACATGATCGTCCAATTGTGTATCACGTATGGCCCTCAACTGACTGACTAGTGAGTTAAAGTAATTGACAACATCTTACTTCTAGCTTTATGTATCCTATACATAATACCAGATTTTTAGATGACATTAAACTTGTCTATTTTGTTTTTAACTTGCGGATAATTGATCTCAAATAACGGCACCTTAAGTGCAAGACAACCTGGAGTCACTTCATTAAACTCTGCGACGTTCCATCCAATGTAGTCAGCAGTTTTAGAAATTCCCAAGAAATATTTTCTTTGTCGGTAATTGTTCCAGATTTGCATTTTGTTCAATGAAATCTGCTAATTTACCGAAGTCATTTTTTGCCGGCATCGTGGATCTTTTTACGGATAATAGTGAGACACACCACCTGAATGGATAGGGAAGAGTTGATTTCTTTAACATTTAAATAGAAAAAGAAATTGGTTATAACCTGCCCACGAAATTGAATTTAAAAAAAACAATTGCTACAATTTTTGCCACTCGCCTGTCTTAATATCACTTAACCACAGGAATAAATAATAAAAAAAATGTTCAATAATTCATTGCTGACAGCGCTGCTGTGTTGAGTCTTATAATGAGATTTTGAAAGTTAATCGCCTTGATTCGAATCCGAAAATGCCTACCGAATATTTGGAAAAAAAAGCCCCTCTGAGCATAAAGAGATACGAGAACCAATTCGAGGCTGAAACTCGGTTCAACACTTTTACGTTTCTTTCCCTCTTTACGCGAGCAAAATACTGTAGAATGTCGAGTAATTCTCTGAAACCAAATGGATTGAATGCTTTTAACACGACATGAATCAACATAAAATGTTAGATTTGCCTTTAGCTGTTTTCAAATGTATTATCGAGTGTTTAGGAGCTTCTTTTCATAAACAAGAACTCCCAAGAAAACTATATACACTTAAAAAGCAATCATAGCTATAACTTCATTAAATATTTCCATAATAATGAACTGTAGTTTTTGCTACTATATTTAATGACCTTTTAACACTTGTTTATTCGTGGATCTCTACAACTTCCTCTTTTCTTAGGAACGTTTTCACTGGTAAAATTACGCTCCCAGTCTGTCATCTATTCAAACAATCTCATCACGTATGTGGCTCACTGTTTCTTCCTATACATATTGCCCTCTTCATCATGTGCCCAAGAAACTTTTTGCTGTTTCTGGTTATGTGTATAAGTGTTCTTTTTGCTTACATTTTCTTTAAAACTTCCTCACTGCGCACACACTTTTTCTATGATATTCCCAGCATCCTACTGTAGAACAACATTTATGCTAGTACCAATCCTCCCCTCATCTGTAATAATTTCCTAGACCATCACCACATCTGAACGGATGGGTCTAAACAGGGGATGTAAGTTGGCTATGTTGCTGTTTTCCAAAACCAAGAATCACTAAAACCTCTCCAAACTGAATCCTTAATCTATAGTGGAGAAGTCACAGTTATTGACGTAGCCATGAACACTATTGCTAATTACAAATCCTCTAAATTTATTACCCACTCAGATTTCAAATCAGACGTCTTATCACGACAAAACAAAGATACAGCAAACCTTTCCACCACAAAACTCCTAAACAAAATGAATACTCTTTCCAAAAATACTATCATCCTCCTCACCTGGATATCAAGCCATATTGATATATACGGAAATGAAAGGGCAGACAAAGCTTGAAAAAAAAGCAGCCCTGACAGACATATCTAAAACAAAAATTCCATAGACTGATCTAAAACCAGTTATTAACAAATTCATACATGTCAAATGGCAAAAGTTATGGAATGATCAAATATATAACAAGCTCCAAGATATCATTGATGAGTGGCCGGCAGCTTGCAAAAGAAACAGAAAGAAAGAAGTGATACTTTCCAGACTTCGCATTGGCCACACCCACATCACCCACTCACACCTCCTAAAAAGAGAAGACACAATGTGCAAACAAACCCTCAAAGTCAAATTCATTCTCTTTAAATTGTAACAGCTTCACACAAACTCAGTCAAAACACTACCAGGCAAGCAACTTAAAGGACCTTTTCAAAAATACAAAACCAGAAGACATCTTGAGTTTTCTAAAAAAAAAATGTTCATCAAAATCTGACAAAATCAAGTTATCATTTAAGTTTCATGAAAATTATTATTTTTATGATTATCTTTACTTATAATTATTACAATTACTACTATCCATACTTATGTAGATATTTTAAATGCCTATCTTCAAATTTTGTAGCCTTTCTTATAATTTTTGAATATGTTTTATTTGTTATTATTTTTTATTATATGCTATTATTTCTTTATTAAATATTATTCTTATCACAATCTGTCTTTAAGTTTTTGACTAATCATTGCCACAATCACCACACATTTAAAAAAATTATAAAAATACCCTAAAAACCTACCTTTTTGACATTAAAAAGTTAAATACATTCTCTCAAATTGTAACAGCTTCACAGAAACTCACTCAAAACACTACCAGACAAGCAACTTAAAGGACCTTTTCAAAAAGACAAAACCAGAAGACATCTTGAGTTTTCTAAAAAAAAAAGTTCATTAAAATCTGACTAAATCACCCTTCTCACTATGACCGAATTTTAAAAAATACCCCCAAAACATGCCTTTTTTGGCATTAAATAACCCATAGCGGTTGATAATCTGTTCCAGTATCCACTACTATATTAAACAATTAATATCAAATGTCCGTTCAGCAGCCTTTTCTCTGTCTCTATCGAAATTTTCTTGTTTCTTAATACTTTGCTTAGTTCTAGAAAGCATATTTCGTGAGGCTGTCCTTCATTATGCATACAAGAAATTCCAGCTCTTTTTTTTAATTCTAACTATAAGTGTTCTTTTTGCGTCCATTTTCCTTAAGACTTTTTTGTAATATCTGTTCTCTGTCTATGATATTCACTGTCTATGATATTCACTGTCTATGATATTCACTGTCTATGATATTCACTGTCTATGATATTCACTGTCTATGATATTCACTGTCTGTGATATTCACTGTCTATGATATTCTCGGCATGATTCGATAAAACCATATTTCTTTTTTCTATAGTTTTCTCTTCATCTGTGAGGAAGGTCTTTAATTTCCAAAAAATGTAGTAAGACACGAAATAATTTTGCTTTTAGAATTACCCACAAAAGACGGCTATATCTATTTTAAATACTTATGCTTTTACCCAGTTTATTAAAAAAATATAATTTAAGATCATTTATTCTTACACATATATGCATGTCTCTAACAGGTATGTAGAAATAGCTATTCCCTAAATGTAAATCTGAATTCACAGATGAAATATGATTGTGAAGTGAAAAAGACTTACGAAAAAAATGTTACTCACCGTATTGTTTTTACCCTGTTGACCCCCTTTGGTTAGTAGGGACACGGCCTCCCCACGCTACGAATTGTTTTTGTGGATTCAGTAGTAAGTTGGTCTTTATATAGACGATTAGATGGCTCCGCACTTAACCGGTTTTGAATTTAGTTATCATTCTCCTTGAGTGGTTGCCAACCAAAGTGAGACACTTCAGTCTCCCTGAATATTTGTTTTATTTCTCTTTTGTTGAATTTATTTTATACATACATGTATATATTCTACTCACCTCTTTAAAGTGATTAATATTTGTTTTGTTCTTTCTCCCTCCTCATTGTTTTAATATAACTGTATATTATACATATTTACGGCAATACAATGTTGAATCGCCGTTTTTCGTACGATCAAAAATTTTTAAGCATTGCCGTACTTAGATGCGAATATTAGGTGATTTAAGCTTCGTTTTGCTTGTAGTGTAATGGATAATGGCTCTAAATTGTTTGGTAGATTCGCTTAGACGCAAATACCCCAGGAAAATTTATGAATTTTTTTCTTTCCATTATGTGTGCATTAATCAGTGAGACTTGTATCACTAAAACCATTTTCTCCAAGCAAATGTTTTCTTAGAATCTAAAATTATTTTCTGGCTTTAAATAATCAAAAAAGGGTTCATAAACCGAAGAAAACAACCTAAATTTATTTATAATTGGAACTTTGTGTGTGTGTCCGTTACCTATAGACTCCAAAACGTCTGAACCGATTTTCTTGAAAATTTACACTGTTGTACTATAAGCGTCTGCAAGTGTTCTTAGTTAGGTTTTGTGTCGAGCTACCTTCGATAAATATCGAAAATCGATAATAGAAAGAGTGATCCTATTTAATCAAATTTGATACACTCATACACACAGACATAAAAAAACAATATTCAGAAGTTTTAAAGTTGCAGTTCTCACAATCGTGCAGAAAATCGATGATATATATATATGCATAAAAGGCAAGGTGTGTGTGTGTATAAAGGCAAGTTGTGTGTGGGTATAAAAGGCAAGTTGCGTGTGTGTGTGTATAAAAGGCAAGATGCGTGTGTGTGTGTGTGTGTGTATAAAAGGCAAGATGCGTGTGTGTGTGTGTGTGTATAAAAGGCAAGATGCGTGTGTGTGTGTGTGTGTATAAAAGGCAAGATGCGTGTGTGTGTGTGTGTGTGTGTATATAAAAGGCAAGATGCGTGTGTGTGTGCGTATATAAAAGGCAAGATGCGTGTGTGTGTGTGTGTGTGTGTATAAAAGGCAAGATGCGTGTGTGTGTATAAAAGGCAAGATGCGTGTGTGTGTATAAAAGGCAAGATGCGTGTGTGTGTGTGTGTGTGTGTGTATAAAAGGCAAGATACGTTCGTGTGTGTGTGTGTGCGTATATAAAAGGCAAGATGCGTGTGTGTGTTTGTGTGTGTGTGCGTATATAAAAGGCAAGATGCGTGTGTGTGTGTGTGTGTGTAAAAGGCAAGATGCGTGTGTGTGTGTATAAAAGGCAAGATGCGTGTGTGTGTGTGTGTGTGTGTGCGTGCGTGTTTGTGTCTCTCTCTGTTTATCTGTCTGTATGTCCTTTATACAAAACCACAATTTTTATCCGATTCTCAACAAAATTCACACAAATATTCTTTAGGGTGAGTCTGAGCCACAGGACCATGGATTATTTTTAAAGCTTTCATTACACCCGAGCAACGCGGGGCTATACTGCTAGTCAGATATAAGCCTCACATAATCTTGAATAAAACTTAGCACACACACACACACACACACACAACGAAAAAAATATATTCTCATTATTTCTATTTTGCTTTGCTCAGTCAATAAATGATTTTATTCACGGCACGCCCTTCCTTGTAGATAGATTACTAGTCGTTTATTTGCGAAAAATTTAAAGTGTCCATAATTTTCGCATTTAATGATTATACCTGGTATAAACATATCCCGTCGGCAACGACTAGCAACCACGCAATGGTTACAGTAAACTAGCGAAGACCTGATCAAATATGTGCTTTAATATAATGGCCTTGTGACAGACATAGCTGTGCTTAAAGTACATGCCCTTTTTATTCGATTAACAAAAGTAATAAGAATTATTAATTCAGAGATGTGTGAAAGTATTATTAATTCCATTAATGTTGCTTGTCAACTCAGTCTATACATGGAGCGAAACCTTGTATTGGTCGTGAATTACGTTAATCCTGCTGAAAAAATGACATCCTTGGATTTCTTTCAAATCACTGTCATATTTACCTTCGCT
This sequence comes from Ascarosepion bandense, assembly GCA_037127315.1. Classification (NCBI taxonomy): domain Eukaryota; kingdom Metazoa; phylum Mollusca; class Cephalopoda; order Sepiida; family Sepiidae; genus Ascarosepion; species Ascarosepion bandense. The sequence goes on along the minus strand of JBBBDQ010000201.1, from coordinate 4,198,850 downwards.
GCCAACAGCCAAGCATTAAGAAAACTTGATGCATACCATTATGGCAAAGAACACATTCCATTTGGCAAATCTTCAGATGTATTTAGTTAGGTTGCGTTTGTCGGGTGAATATTCGGCCCAATTCCACTGCGAAAAAAAAAACAAAAAACAAACACGCGATTTGTGCTACAACTATTATCGCACAATCAATCCTGAAACCATTTTGTCCTGCTTAATAATCGACAAAGACAACCGTCTCTTTTTTTATTTTCTTACTCCCTATTTCAATCTGTCCAAATATTATATACGAGCGGTCTTGTATCATCAAGAATCATGGCAAAATATTTATATCGATATGCCATCTGAAAAGACGGCAACATATATAATGTTGTACTTACTATTCAGTATCTTACCTTAAGACATAAGAAGAACTATATAATCTACCCTTCCCCCTCCGAGCGTGACAGGGGTGAAATATATATATATATATATATGCGTGTGTGACACCATCTCCCACGGTGATACTTTCATTCTCCCGCGGGGATACTTTCCTTTGGTTGGTTTAAAACAACGGAGAGAGAAATTAATATTGGTGATATTATTAATGTTTATTGCGTCACGCGATGTGAGCTTAGGAAAAAAAATAATTTTAATACCATCAAGTGCTTCTAAAAACAAGGGAGCATAAAATAAAGTTATTTTGGATAAATGTACATTTCTCGTCTTTCATGAGTTTCGAATCTTTTCATGTTCATATAAATTTCTCTTAGATTTGAAGTGTTGATTCCGCTAATCTGAAAACGCGTAGACAAAACAAGTGTTAGTGATTTGATGAGGTCACCCGGAGGCCAAGGCCACTATTTAGCACAACAGTCCGAAGTGACCCGAGCTGGATTCGGTTCGGTGTGAGTTGGCATAATCTCATTGGTCGAGCTAAGACATCCACAATCGAGTGGGCGGAGACCGATTTTCATTGGCCGAAGACTGAAATTCTGAATCTCGTTCGTTCAACCTCGGCAAACTCCGTTAAACTCCGATAAGGACCCGAAAGAACTTTGCTGTTTTAGAAGTTACATAGGAAAATTGACAATCCAGATTATAGAGAATTAACGAAAAGACTTTTAATGAAATACAAAAGACTTTAGCGAATATTTGAAGAGATCTGTTTATTTCAACGCTAATGAAACTTAGACATTTTACTTGAAGATTAGAAGCTTTGATGATTTTGGCGAATTTTTTCTCTCCGTTGTAAAAATAATTTTCGACGATTGTATATCATTTTCAACAACTGTATTCTTGGGAAAAGACAGACATTGTTTTTTTCTTTATAGAAAGACATTCTACGTAGCTCACCAGGCGTGTTCGACTTCGTTCATTTATTTTATTAATTTTTTTTTTTTTTTTTTTTTTTTGGTGCCGTGTTTATTTTTTTTCAACCCACAAGTGTACACCAGTGTCCGGACTGGCTAAAGGGACGACTATTATGATTGCAAGACGAGACCTCTGGGATCTAATCATAACGTGGGACAGTGGTCCGTTGTTGCAAAAGACGTCCTGTAACCCAGCTTTTGTGGCGACGTCATCGGACGGGATCGTCCCGACTAGCAACAGCGACCAAACCAACCGTACAACCAGGTGGCAGTGTCACAACTGGGATCGTCAGATTAGACAGTCGGCAAGCCAGGCTGAGGTGTCACATCTGGTGCCGTTTCGACCAGGATCTGTCTTGAGGGCAGCAGTCCGACCTGCGGTAGTATCACACACACACATATATATATATATATATATATAAGTGAATAAAATCTGCTCATGAAAATGTGTCAGGCAGGTCCATTATAGTGAAGTGGACTAACTCACCTGCTGCATTAGGTACTCTTCTATAAATGAGGTAGATATTCTCTCCTTACTTCAAGGAGACAAAAAGAGGCAGTTATCTGACTTATATATATATATATATATATATATATATAATTACGACACAATAAACGCTCTGTATTAAGGCATATACTCCATATTCTGTTCGGTATTTTACCAGTAGTCATACTTGCTTCCTGTTAAAATGGATGCACACTATTTTTCAGTACGAAAAACATACATTTAAGTGGATATTGAAGTCAACAGCCAGAGGCGAGAGTTTTGTCAAGCTAGATATTTACCATAAAACTGACTGTCGCGTACGTTAATATTTACTTAAGTTCGACCTCTGATATTGACCACTTCAATCCATAAATATAACATAGGTATATATATATATATATATATATATATATATATATATATTTTAATCATTTCACCCCGAGCAAGGCAGAAACGCCACTGATGTGCAGGGGGTTACATAAATGTAGAAAGATTAATTAGAAAAGAGTGAGGAGTACAAGCTAGTTAGAAAGGAACAATAGAAAGCTGAGAAAGCAGGTGCGATGACAGATACATGGGCGGAGAGAAAGTGAAGATTATACAGGAGAGGGGAGAGAGCTAGAGTCCAGTGGTTAGTAGGTGAGTATTAACTTTGCATTTAAGTTTCTGGAGGTCGTAGCCGTCAGGAAAGCAAGAATACGGGAGTGAGTTCCACAGGCGGGAAGTGCGAGAGAGGAAGCTGCAGGAGTAGAATTGTCGTCTGCATTTGGCTAACCTGACTGTGAATGGGTGCGACCCAGTTGCCAGTCTGGTTGCACGGGTAAACACCTGTTGAGGAGGCATCAGTGACTTAAGCTCATCCGAGCAGAAGCCATGAAAGTATTTATAGAAGAGACAGAGGGAGGCCACATTTCGACGATGGGAAAGTGGCTATTTTACTGGTGTTAATAAACGTGTTCAATTGAGCTATATATATATATATATATAATTTACAAAGTTAGCATTCATCCTGATGGTGAAGCTAAATTCTATTTTAGCTCCATGAAAACTAATATCGTTACTACCATCATCAAATGACATTAAGTAATATTAAACACAGTAACAGCATTTTTATGCCAATTAAAAACAAAAGCCCAATTATTATCCGGGATATCATTGCTAAAACTAAATCTTTAATAGATTAAAGATAGAGAAAATGCATGTAAATTATTTGGAAAAACTTAACTTAAAATTTTAATTTACTAAACAAAAAAGGGAATCGCTTATGACATGCGAACTTAGAAATTAATATCTGCTCAAATACATTGACTCGGATTAATATCGATTGTTCTATGTAGACCTTTTTACAATTATTATCATTAAAATTTCACCATAAAATAAAAACAAGTAAAACCCCTTGACTCATACACACAAACCGTATGCCCTCTGCCCTGAAAATATTCTCCCTCTTAATTCAACTTTGTTTTTACTTTTTAATTTCATGTTAAATATCGCGAGAACTAGAAACTCAAGGCCCAGTTAGATCGTAATATGCACCTGATGTATAGAGATGAAACTCCGAGTCGTGCTATAAACGTAGGAGATATATATATATGTGTGTGTGTGTGTGTGTGTGTGTGTGTGTGTGTGTGAGAGAGAGAAATAAAGAAATTCTGAATATCAACAAATACGGGTAATCGATATTTCGGCATCAGATATGAAACCATAATTTATTTAGCGTTTTTACGTTGAGTAACAGAAGAAAGGAGAATATTTAAGACAATGGATCGATGTTTCTACAGAAGGATGCTGAGAATTATCATGAATTATATAAGCAATGAAGACATTTTAACTTTGTGTTGCAGTTAAGGAAATGGAGCTTGGAGATTTGGAAATTCCTTGGACATTTTGAAGTTAAGTGGGGAAACAGTAGCCTACCTCACGAGCTTGAGTAAATTGAAGCCAAAAAAGTACAGTGTATTGATAAGTATTGGCAATAATGAGGCAAACATTGCTTAAAGCTCGGAAGGATTGGAAATTGGGGAGAGCCTAGATTGGTCATGTGTTGAATAAACATATTACATAAGATAATAATAATAATGCCATGCGTATTCAGCCATATCTTTAAGAAGAAACACCTATTGTGTTCAGATTAATTACATATATATATAATCGTATCGCCCAAAGCAAGGCATTATACTGCCACTGTTGTTCAGGGGTTACATATGAGGAAAGTTATGAGTAGTGACAGAATTCAGAGGGTGTCAGGAAGCAGTTAGGAGAGGGATGAGAATACTGCAGAAATGAGATGAGAGCATGAGAGAGAGGTTGCAAGTTAGTGAGATAAGAGATGACTATTTAATTTACATTTAAATAGGAAGCAAGTAAACGGAAGGGAATTCCCCAGGTGGGAAGTGCGAGAAAAGAAGCTGATGGAGTACACTTTAGGTGCTAACATCTGATGGGGTACAGAAAAGTATAGCGTGACGTTTGGTTATATGATCAGGCAAGTGGTTCAGACTGAGAACATTTCATCATCATCTCGTAAAATATAAATATTTTTGGCTTAGATTGTTTTCTTCTTTCTTACCCCCAGAACAATTAAGACTGAATAGTGAACTCAATACTCACTGGGTGCCTCGTAATTTCCACCTGGTGCAACATGTAAGCTACGCTCAGAAAAATCACACATGCTCTTACACACACATATATATATTTGTGTATTTAGGCAGCAAAATTTATTTTAAACATGTCAGATTAAAGAAATTACAAACATTATGCTTGCTTATTTTTTAAAAAATCCGTTCATACTCACGGATAATATTTTGCATATTACAATCAAAAGATGTCAGAAATGAGCTGTAACGTTGACATCTGTCTTTTCCATTCATTTCTCAAGGTATCCAAGAACTTTCAACCTCTTTTCGAGGTTACATTGTTACCATAACTCATACCCCTGAATATGGTCACACACACACACACACACACATATATGTATATATGGTCCAAAAGTCGGTGGAATAGTTTTGAGTATGGGTTACATTAATACAAATGTATTTGTTTACATTCAAAAACCAAGAAGTGTTGTTGCTTTGAAAAATTTCATGAGACATACATTTTTATATATTATAGTTTATAGCCACTTTAGATTATGTGTTGAACGTTCCTTTATATATATATATATATATATATATATATAAAATAAATGTATATATTATTTATTATAAATATTCATAGGTCTCTTTTAAATTAATGTGTTGAATGTTGTTAATATTTTTTTTCGTTCATTATTCATTTGGATATATATATATATATATATATATGTGTGTGTGTGTGTGTCTGTATATTTTTATAATCTTTAATGCTGAAAGAACTATACTACTCAATCAAGCGCGTGAAACACGCGTCATCGGCTAAAACTGTTTCTCTCAAAGTAACAATGACGCTTTTGAAATCATATGACTTGAATCATTTCTTGGTTTTACATTCGGTTCCATGAGTTATCCGCTTCCCTTGCAAGTTTCTTATTTTATCAAAAGTCCTGCTATGTTTTTATCCATCTGTTAAACTGCCGATTAAATCATGTCGGATACTTCATCATTTGACGGAACTGCCGCGTGTCTGTTATTGCCAAAGACGCAAGCGGCATTTTGAGATTTCTTCACTTGAGATTTCTTCGGCTTGTGTAGAGTTTTACTATCAAAAGGCGACGCCCGGATATGCTGTTATTATGCCTTGATTTCAAGTTGTCATCGACAAATAGCTTGCCAGCCCGCTTTACTTTATGAATGAAGGTCCCATGCTGACATCACAGAATATGTTAAACGCAAGGTTACTTTTTATTTTTCTTTGTCGTTGTTTTTTCTCTTTATTTTTTTTTTTTAAATTATATGTTTCTATCGTTTTCGGTTTTTATTTTGGAATAATTTGATGTGAATTTTCGCTGCATTTTGCCATATTGAAGAAGGCAATCGATTTCAACATTTCAGTAAATTACCATTATTTCTACTAAGAATTTATCATCATACATTGCTTTAATTGGACTCGTGTTTTGTCGCAGCGTTTCAGATTTTGTAGCCCTCCTCCCAACTTTCTTCAGATGACCATTGTGTATTCTGGTTTAAAGAATTAGACAACAATGTGAAAAGGCAAATTAATAAAAAGATAGGTCTGCTGCTAAGGTTCTTTAACAGTGCAGAGGATTTGGAAAGAGATAAAAGAGTCTAATGGTGATTACGAAGGTGTTTGGTGTTATCACTAGTGATGGCGACATTATGCCTTCATCTTCCAAAAGGACCTCATACTCAACACGGAGATATACACTACCGGCCATAATTATCAGGCCACCCCAGTGTTTTAAAAAAATGATGTATTTCAGACTATTTTTTAGTATTTATTGCCAAGTGAATAATTGTAAATGAAAATAGAATGGTTCTTTTGTTAATACTGCACAATAACATGTGCATCAAATGAATTTATAAATATTTAATAATTACCGATATTGCAGTTCCATCAATGAAAGAATGAAGAAAATTTACGGTGTTTTGGATGAGTTCATCTTTGCTTCGTTGCCTTGTAAAATTTTGCAAAGTAATAATAACTAAAATAACCATTCTATTTTCGGTAGTGTATGTATATATATATATATATAACACACACACATTGCCGGCCATAATTATTAGACCACCCGAATGTTTTAAATGAATTATGTATTTCATACTATTTTTTAGTATTTTTTGCCAAATGAATAATTGTAAATGAAAACAGAATGGTTCTTTTGTTAATACTGCACAATAATATGTGCATCAAATGAATTTATAAATATTTCTTTGCTTCTGACTTTTCAGTTTTGAATGACTCTTGCTATGAAGAACACACATGTTACCATTGCATCCTTTAGTCTTCAGATCATAGTCATGTAACCATTTTTCATTGAACAGGTGTAGAGGCTCATCTCTTGTTCCCTGTTTAGGATATGGTTTCCTGCTTTCTCTTTTCCAATCTTTTCACTTTTACGTAGCCCCCTGCACATCAATGGCGTTACCGCCTTGCTCGGTGTGATATGATTAAAAAAAAGAATTTAAAAAAACAAAATTAATAATTACCTATATTACAGTTTCATCAAGAAAGAATGAAGAAAATTTAGGCTGATTCGGACGAGTTCATCTTTGCTTCCTTGCCTTGTAAAATTTTGCTAAGTAATTATAACAAAAGAACCATTCTATTTTCATTTAGAATTATCCACTTGGCAATAAATACTAAAAATAGTAATAAATGCATCATTTCTTTAAAAAAAAACTGGGATTTCCTAATAATTATTACCAGTAGTGTACATTGTTCTAGTTTCACGTGCTATACCGCTTCCGGATATCTCGGTATGAGTTGTTTCACTTTAATCCAGCTCACTAAGTTTTTCTTCACCTTTGCTGTGAGTAGATATTGAACTTAAAACTTTGGTTCAGGTCAACGGGATTGCTTCAACTTGGAATTAGTACAATCTACCCTAGTGGACGAAATATATGGTTCGTTTTGATATTCTAATAATGAAAAGATGGTCGCAGTGTTCAACAGTCAAAATGTTGGGAATATGGTAACAACGATGAGAAGAACAGTATGAACAATGTAAATAATTACAATACCTCATCTCACACACTTGCACACACACACACACACACACACATATATATATAGGATTATTTCTCGCGCTGAATATAGAAAGACAAAACTAAATTCACAGAAGAATATTAAGAAAGCTACACTTAAGCTGATCCAAGGTAGAATTAAGGGAAAAGTATTTGATATATTCAATGTGTTTCGTCCCCCGAGTGACTTTATCAAAGTAAGTGTAGAAATTTTATTTTGCAACTTGTAATTATAAAAAGATGTAAAGTTGAGGAAAATATGTTTAAGTATGTGCGTTGTGGTGCAGTGGATATCGGCTTTTTCTTTTTTTTTCTTTTTTTTTTTATAAGCGTTTCCCCCCGAGCAAGGCATGTCACTGCCACTACTGCGCAGGGGGCTACGTAGAGTGGAGAAAGGCTGATTAAATATAGGAAATATCAGAGGCTGGGTGATAGGCGGGTAAGGATACTGAGAATGAGGGTTGGGTAGATGAGAGTGTTCTGAGAATAGTTGGGAGTTAGTGTGATAGGAGGTGTCTATTGACCCTACATTTAAACACCTGGAGATTGTAACTGTCGGGAAAGCAGACTTGTGGAAGAGAGTTCCACAGGCGGGAAGCGCGGGAGAAAAAGCTGTTGGAGTAGAATTTACGGTTACATCTTATTTGTTTAACTGTCGGAACGAGAAATCGGGGAGCCGAGTTCAAATTCTAGTTGAATTCATTGCATTCACTTAACTGCAAATACCCTTGGGAAAGGTGTTAATCCGTCTCTTCCTTCCAGTTATGGGTTAAATAACAAGACAGATTGGGTTCTATAGCCTTGGCTGGCAACCAATCTACCGCAGAAAGCAATGGCAACCTACTGCGGAATAATCTTCTGCCCAGTCAGGTCTCTTTCGAGACATGATCGCCCAAGCGTGTTTCACGTATGCTACTTAACTGACTGATTTCCATTTTAAATCTAAGACCTATCTATCGCCCGGTTCACACTCCACCCACGTCTATTGAACAGATTAAGAGGCTCATCCCTTGTTCTCTGTTTAGTATGTGGTTTCCGGCTTTCTCTTTTCCAATCTTCTCATTTTGTTTTTGTTTTCTTTTTTCAATTGGAATAGATAGATCTATCTATCGCCTGGTTCACACTCCACCCACGTCTATTGAACAGATTAAGAGGCTCATCCCTTGTTCTCTGTTTAGTATGTGGTTTCCGGCTTTCTCTTTTCCAATCTTCTCATTTTGTTTTTGTTTTCTTTTTTCAATTGGAATAGATAGATCTATCTATCGCCCGGTTCACACTCCACCCACGTCTATTGAACAGATTAAGAGGCTCATCCCTTGTTCTCTGTTTAGTATGTGGTTTCCGGCTTTCTCTTTTCCAATCTTCTCATTTTGTTTTTGTTTTCTTTTTTCAATTGGAATAGATAGATCTATCTATCGCCTGGTTCACACTCCACCCACGTCTATTGAACAGATTAAGAGGCTCATCCCTTGTTCTCTGTTTAGTATGTGGTTTCCGGCTTTCTCTTTTCCAATCTTCTCATTTTGTTTTTGTTTTCTTTTTTCAATTGGAATAGATAGATCTATCTATCGCCCGGTTCACACTCCACCCACGTCTATTGAACAGATTAAGAGGCTCATCCCTTGTTCTCTGTTTAGTATGTGGTTTCCGGCTTTCTCTTTTCCAATCTTCTCATTTTGTTTTTGTTTTCTTTTTTCAATTGGAGTAGATAGATCTATCTATCGCCCGGTTCACACACCACCCACGTCTATTGAATAAGTTAAGAGGCTCATCCCTTGTTCCCTGTTTAGGATGTGGTTTCCAGCTTTCTCTTTTCCACTCTTTTATCTATTACGTAGCCCCCTGCACATCAGTGGCATTACCGCCTTGCTCGAGGTGATACGATTAAAAAAAAAAAGAGCACTAAAATATTCTTGAAGCTAACTATGTAAGGATAGGAAAAATATGAAGGAGGCTAAGTGATAATTTACGTCTTACTAAATTATATATATATATATATATATATATATATATATGACTAGCAGTATAGCCCGGCGTTGCTCGAGTGTAATGAAAGCTTTAAAACTAATCTATTGTCCTGGAGAGACTAAAAAGCAATAATTGTTTCCAGTTAAAGCGAAACCGTAGACTGAAAAAAAATGAATGGATGTAAGTCAAATTTTGATTTCCTGGTATCGATATCAAATATGTTTTTTTCATCGGAAACTGAATTTCGAAGGCTAAATAAGTCCTCTGAGTAAATGGTATCATGACTGAGACTAAGAACTACAATTATACCTACTTAGAGCCAAACCCGAAGCAAAAACTAAAATAAATGGGCTGAAAAAATACAGAAATACAGGCAGATAAACAGACACACAAACATCTTGCCTTATATATATATATATATATATATATATATATATATATATATATAATCGATTTTCTGCACTATTGTAAGAAGTGCAACTTTGAAACTTCTGAATATCGTTTCTTATGTCTTTGTCTATGAGTGTATCAAATTTGATTAAAATCGGACTACTCGTTCTATAACCCGATTTTTTCGATTTTCGATATTTATCGGGAGTACCGCGACACAAAACCTAGCTAAGAACACTCGCAGACGCTTATAGTACAACTGTAAATTTTCAAGAAAATCGGTTTAGCCGATTCGGAGTCTACAGGTAACGGACACACACACACAAAGTTCCTTTTATAAATAATATATATATATATATATATATATATATATGTGTGTGTGTGAGATTTAGGAAAAATCAAATAAATGACGTCACATATTTTACCTTTGGTGTCAAAGCTGTAAGAGTATTTTAGATGTTCTTAGATAATCTCGGCGAAATTTGGCCTTCCTGCCTGCAAAAAGCGATTTCCGACGGACGGTTTAAACTCGACATTATTTTAGCCGCCTTTTCGGCAATGTATGTTTTAAACAACGCTGATTAGAATTATAATATAATCGGAACATGCTGAAAGTGAATTAAGTTTTCGTAGGAATTTACAAGAAAAATATTCAACACGTTGATTTAAGAAATCGAACCATAATTATTATATATGGCCTGTTAGAAAATACTCGCCAGCGTATAGCACGCACCAATTTCAAGTTTTAATGGTATTTAGTACAAAATTCTCAGAGGACAAGACGGTTATTTTCAGATCATTTAGTTAGTGTTAATAAATGTGCGCCTTATATAGAAGGGAAAGTGTTTAATAAGCACAGTAAGGTTAGTGATAATTTCGGATCCACTGCTACAAAGTCTAGAATTTATTCTCTTTTGTCGAAAAAAAAAATGGTTTACTGTCTCTGAATTCGGAAAACTTGGAAAACGAGCGTTAATTTCATTTACATGTAGGGCGATCAACTACAAAAATGTTACACACACAAAACAATGGCTCTTCTGGAGAACAAAACCAATATATCTTCTCTGGCTCTCTCCTTTCTCTCTCTCTTCCCCTCTCCCTTCTCTCTCTCCCCCCTCTCCGTTCTCCTCTCACTTTTTCTCTCTCTCTCTCTCTCAAAAAGGTACAATTAAATCAATAGAAAGGCGTAAGAAACGTGACTCTCTCGTCGTGAGCAAAGAAAAGAATTCGTGCCATATATTGAAGTTGCTTACAAGAGTAGGTCACTGATGTATCTCTTTATAAAAAGTAATTAAATTAAAAAATAAATGAGCACTCTGACAAAGGGCAATTATTTTCGAGTTGTGTGGTTGACCATAATTAATGTGTTGTAATATTGAATCTCACTGTGTAGCTCTATACATGACAACCAAATGACTGAAATAAAATACAACGAAAATTAAAGAGATTTTATTTAGATATAAAGATTAATAAATTATCTAATGAATTCGAACACTTACATTTTAGATTCTTTAAAAATGCCATGTATCTTCATGGCCTAGATGATCATAGCTCTTCATAGATTCCTTTCTTATATTATTCTAGAATCGGCATGATTTCTTGGGAAATATAACGTTGCCTTCTCTTAGGCCAAAACGAAGTCAAATATTGTAAATAACTGTAAATATATGTTTTTGTGGGGCAGTGGGTATCGGGTCAGAACGAGAAATCGGCGAGCCGAGTTCGAATTTCACTTGAATGTGTTGCATTCACTTACAAGCAAATATCCTTGGAAAAGATGTTAATCCGTCTCTTCTTCCTCCAGCTATGGGTTAAATAGCAGGACAGATTGGGTTCTATAACCTCGGTTGACAACCATTCAAGTAATGGCAACGTACTGCGAGAAAATATTCTACCCAGTCATGTCTCGAAATAGATCTGATCGCCCAAGCGTGTATCATGTATGGTACTTAACTGACTGAAACATAATAATGCACATGTATAAAATTATTATTTAGAAAGGGAATTTTATCTCTGTGTGTGTGTGTGTCTCCGTTACCTATAGACTCCGAAATGGTTGAACCGATTTTTTTGAAAATTTACACAGTTGTACTATAAGCGTCTGCGAGTGTTCTTAGCTTGGGTTTGTGTCGAGGTACCCCCGATAAATATCGATAATCGAAAAAATCTGGTTATCGAAGGAGTGGTCCGATTTTAATCAAATATGATACGCTCATAGACAAAGACATAAGAAATGATATTCAGATGAAGTCAGCACATTGCTTAAAAAAAAACCGACACGAGCAATCAACTAACAAAAAAGCGCTCAATACTTAGGTAGAGCGGAATAAATAAAGAATACCTAGAGAGCCAGACAAACAATCTACGTTTCACCTAAACGGATCGTCAGGGAAAGCTGGCTTTCCCTAACAATTCGTTTAGGGGAAACCTAGGTAGGTTGTCTGGCTTGCTAGGTATTCTTTATACGAACACTACCGGCCATAATTATTAAACCACCCCAGTGTTTAAAAAAATTATGTATTTCATACTATTTTTTAGCATTTATTGCCTAGTGAATAATTGAAAATGAAAATAGAATTGTTTTTTTTGTTAATAATGCACAGTAACATGTGCATAAAATGAAATTATAAATATTTAATAATCACCTATATTACAGTTTTATCAATGAAAGAATGAAGAAAATTTAGGATGTTTCGGATGAGTTCATCTTTGCTTCTTTGCCTTGTAAAATTTTGCAAAGTAATAATATCAAAAGGAAGCTCAGATAAAAAAAAAACATGTATCAATATTGTGATTTTCTTTCCTCTTTCAACGATAATGCTATTAAGCTTATCAGAAGATATGAAAAAAATTATATAAAATAAATCGACAAAACTTGTCTATATTATTTAATGAAACATGCGTCAATGAAAAAATGCTGCCTAAATACATACAATATATAATAATAATAATAATAATAACTATAGTAATAACAATACCCATAGTAATAGAAGTAACTCTGCCGAAACTAGTATTAATTAAGCTATAATTTAAATCGTCTTGTATAACCACCGGGAACGAACTCGGAGGGAAAAGAAGGGGAAGTAAAAAAAGAAGGGGAAGTCAAAAAAAAAAAGAAGGGGAAGTCAAAAAAAGAAGGGGAAGTCCAAAAAAAGAAGGGGAAGTAAAAAATGAAGGGGAAGTAAAAAAAGTACATGAACAAAAAGTCAAGCACTCGTAAGAACGAAAAAAAAAACCCAAGAGGAAAACACTAACACTAAAGCGCTCAATAAGGAAGTAGAGCAAACAAAGACAGAAAATCTAAGCAAGAGCCAACAACTTACCACGGATTCGCCCTACGGCTCGCCAGGGAAATTTCCACGGATCCGTGGTAGGTTGTTGGCTCTTGCTTAGATTTTCTGTGTATATATATATATATATATTAGGCAAATTAACGAAATGGTTATAAACAAACCGACAATTTGACATTACGATACATTTCAGAGCAGATATGGTTATTTGCGGGAATCGAAAATTGTGTTATATAGGCTTGATTTTACTTCATTTATACTGTTAGTCATTCGTGGTCAAGAGGTCTAAGACGCGCCAGATTAATTGGCGGTTTCTCCTATGTGAATAGGGGTCGCAGGTTCGGATTCTGCCAAATGACACACCTTTTCGTAACAAAAACTTACAGTAAATAATCAAACCGCTAGAAATAAATATACGATAGTTTTTGTTTATAAAAAGAATATCTACTTAAACACGAGTATCGATCAAAAATGATGTTAAAACAAATAATTTCATATATATATATATATATATATATATATATACAGGGAGAGAGAGATAGCGGATCCACTTTTTTTCACTTTACTAACTTTCCGCCATTTTTCCTTTCTATTTTTATCAATTTTACTGTCAACATCCTCTTCCTCTCTTTTTACAAATCTTTCATTCTTTTCTTTGTATATTTTTTCCTCCCCATATTTATTCCGTTTGTGTTTTCTGTCACCAGGCCTTTTCCTCAATTTAAAAGTCTATTATAATGACTAGCAAATCGCGTCGCATGGATATCAGTTTGCCTTCTCAGCTGAAGCCTCACGATAAGCGATAAAATTCTCTGCTTCAAAATGTCTCTGCACCTGACGTATATAGCCATGCTAGTGACCAATTATTAGCTTTTGCTGATATTATAACCGTCATTATAACTTACGAGCCTTTATTCAGGAAGAAGCTACACAGAAGTAGATGTGCGAAGTTCTATTAAGTATTGGCAGCTTCCTAACCATGAATCACCGGCATCAAAATAATACACGATTATGTTCGAAACTCGTAGCGCTCTCTTATTTGTCTTGTCATTGACGTTTTCTTCATTGCTTCTGTTGTCACTACCTTTTAAGATGATGTGGTCGTCATTATTTGTGATAATATTTAGCAAGAGTTGAAACTTCCAAACGAAGCATTATGTTTTTTTTATTGTTACTAAAAGCAGCAAAATAACTAACGGAAAAGAAGCGTTTCACACAACTTTTCCACGTGAAAAAATAACGAACGCTGACAATCATCGAAACTTGATGAACATTTACAGAGAACAAACTTTGTTATTACGTGAACATTCATTTCCCGGCCATAATCTGTGCTCATGAGCTGACATAGGCTCCTGTATTTTGAGGATGGACAGTTGAGCATTTCCTCCTGGATGTCGCTTGTCACATTCTCCTTCGCTTAACTGTGCTCATATCCACAGTTTCGTCTTTGTAAATGTTTATCAAACTTCGCTGAATGTCAGTTTCCTCAATCTTTCCACATGGAAAAGTTGTGTGAAATGCCTCTTCTCCGTTAGTCACTTTGCTACTCTTTGCAGCAATAGAAAAAAAAATGATGATTTGTTCCTTGGACGTTTCAACTCTCGTTGCTATACCGAAAACATTTCCCCTCTGGTGCCGTTGAACCATGGTAGATTTATTGGGGCGTTAATTTTGTGTTCATTTATGACAATGTGGGTTAGTATTTCTGTGGGTGAACAACTACAAGCTGAATTTTAATCTGAAATGTTAATTGTATAATGTTTGATCTGCGTTATTAACATTCAACAGTGAATTAAGTATCATGGCAAGGAAGGACATTCTGCAGAAAATGCATAGCTTAATATATATATATATATATATATATATATATATATATATATATATGGTTTAATACTTACGTTTTGGTCATAATAGGGTTAGACCAGTACACATTTTTATAAAAATTCTTCGATACAATTATATTGTAGAACTTTTGAATATTTTCCATTTTAAAACGAGTTATTTCGCTAACCATGTTTCTACCATGAGTGGTGTCTTATATATATATATATATATATATATATATATATATTTTCAACCCAGTTAATAATGTTCTTTTGAATTTCCAATGGATGAGTTGTCACGGTTAATCGTTAAGAGAAGAAACACTCTCTCTGACATTATTAATCTAACCACATTTTAATATTTTAAATATTCGGGAAATTTCTATTCAGTCCTTAAATATAGTCTACGAACATTTTTACAAAAAAGAGAAAGACGAACGAGTTACAGGTGGTGTCGGAGAATGAGCAAGAGAAGGATAGGAATACCAGTGTGAAGACGCTTGCGAGGGTAGAGTGAGAAAGGAAAAGAACAAAATGGGGAAAGGACGAGAGAAGAACTGGAGTAAAGTGGACAAGAGATGGGAATTGACATTGCACTTAAATTCTTGGAAATTGTGGTCGTCAGGGAAGCAAGTATAGGGAAGGGAGTTATAGTGGGAAGTGCGAGAGAGGAAGCTGGTGGAGTAGAATTGACGGCTGCATTTAGTTGATTTAACGGTAAAAGTGTGAAACTTTGTTGCTAGTCTGGTTGCTCGAAAAAATTCTTGTGGGGCGGGGATCAGTGATCTAAGCTCGTCGGAGCAGAACCCATGACAATATTTGGAGACTAGACAGAAAGAAGCCATATCTCGGCGGCGAGAAAGTGGCTGGAGTCGAGTTGCCAGCTCGGGACCGATCACGTTATATATATATATATATATATAGAGAGAGAGAGAGAGAGAGTGATCAGTTTTAATATTAATTAAATTAATATTAATTAGGATCGGGTTTGGGGAATTTACCTACACGTTTTCTCTTTTGGATTAAAGTTTTATATATATGTATATTAAAGTTACATATATATATATATATATATATATGTGTGTGTATATATATATATATATATATATATATATATATATATATTATAACTTTAATCCAAAAGAGAAAACGTGTAGGTAATCCCCAAAACCCGATCCTAATTAATATTAATTTCATAAATATTAAAACTGATCACTATATATATATATATATATATATATATATATATATATACTGTGTGTGTTTCTAAACGAGTAACCGATTTTACATTTATTAATCCGACAGACCTTATCGCTTAAACGTTATTATTAATGGATATTCATATTTGAGTAGAAGCTCAAGTTTTGAAAAGATGAGCAAGACTCTTCGTGGCTGAGTTGATCAAAAGCAAGTCGAATCTAACTGTACTTTATCTTGCTAAGTAGGACGTAAGTTAGAATTCTGCCGGAATACGAATTTTTTTCTGTAATAACATTTCTCGAATATTCAGGCCGGTAGATGATAAGAAAAAAAAATAAACGGAGCATTCTACTCAAATATGGCGATAGTGAGATAACGTTTAAGTCATTAGATATCTAACGAACCTGGTGGCGCAAAAAGTGATCAACAATTTCACGTTGTTTATATACACATGCTTTATCCTCGATATTAGTTACATTCTTTAAACGTAGGAAATCTTTAACAACACACACACACTAATATATATATATATATATATATATAGCATCATATTTCTGTCGTAATTCATGAAAAACATATGAAAATTCACAATATTTTACAGAAAAAGGATACCTGCAAACTTTGCTGTCACTAATCAAAATAACAGTAGCCTCGAACCTCATTTAGACTGAAGGCCATTCGTGATCGAGCGGTCTAAGACGTTGCCAGATCAAATGGTAGCTTCCCCTATGTAGATAGGGGTCGTAGGTTCGAGTCCTGCCGAATGGCACACATTTTCGTAATAACAATTTATCGTAAATAATCAAGCCAGTAGATATAAATATATAATACTGTTTAAATTAAAAACAGAATATCTACTTAAATACGAGTATTGATAAAAAATAAGGTTCAAACAATTCATTTCAAATATATATATAATCTCCGAAAAGAAGCAGTTTGAAGTCAAATCCCAAAAAGGTTATGTCAAAAATACTTTTACACACTTTGTGAGCGAATCCTTGACACAAAAACAATATAAAATATCTCTATAAATATCGTTGTATCTCAACACAGTAACTCATAACAAATGTTCAAAATGTCTCCTGTTTGCTTCTAAACTCCTACACGGTGTCAAATAATTTTGCAGGATCCCATGACGAAGCGTCTCTGCATTATTGTTTCAGTCAGTTACGTGCCATACGTGAAACACGCTTGAGCGATCATGTCTCGAAAGCGACATGACTGACTGGGCAGAAGATTATCCCGTAGTAGGTTGCCATTGCTTTCTGCGGTAGATTGGTTGCCAGCCAAGGCTATAGAACCCTATCTGTCCTGTTATTTAACCTACAACTGGAAGGAAGAGACGGATTAATACCTTTCCCAAGGGTATTTGCGCGTAAGTGAATGCAATGAATTCAACTAGAATTTGAACTCGGCTCCCTGATTTCTCGTTCCGAGCCGATATCCACTGCACTTCAACGCACATAAAAATAGGTGGGTTTAAATCTAACATGGCCCTTATACGCTACTGGTAGTTAAATCTCTTCGAGGGTCTGATTATGTTGGCAAAACAGTCGCTAAAAATAAACGCAGCAGTGTTTGTGGAAATTACACGTGACAATAGTGTCCAGTGCTTGCTGCGAATAGCATAAGAACACACTCCAAATGACTGATCCGCTCACAAAAATGTCCTACAGAAAGGATACTGGACACCGATTTTTCTTGATATTATCGCACACTTATATCATCATCATTTATCCATCACACCCAGATGGTACAGAGGGCAGCAACTTTTTGTTTCTGTTTCTGTAACAAACTGTTTTGTTTTTACGGGGTAGGGTTGTTAGCTTTGCGCCCAATCCTGGTGGAACATTCTTGGTCCTTACGTTTACAGCACCTGGTATTTCAAAATATTCAGCACCTGGTATTACCAAATGGTCACCCATTTAAGTACTGACCAGGCTCGATATTGCTTAACTTCGTTCAACCCGATATAGCCGTAGACTGCACAATTATATCGTAACTGCAATTATTTTTTTAGTCGAGAAACGATGAATTTCCATGGAATATAGGGTATGCTGTAAAGTGTTGATTGATGTGCTCAGTAGGTCCAGCGTTGAAATAGTATCTAACTTAATTAGTTAGTTATTTTATGTTGCTACCATCCTGGTCAGACACGGCTTCACTTGGTCTTGAAATATTCTTGGGCTGTTGAAATTTCCCCATGCCGCTTATGTCTCTCAGAATTCGCATATTCTTCGTGGCGCAAGAAAATTATCGGCTACATGCCAGTTCGGAGGTCTTCTCCTTCTTCTTCTATGTGCTCTGTCCTTTCAGTATGTAGGCGATCTTGGCTTTCCACATCCTCCTATCTCTGGTGGCTCTTAGCACGCCTTCTCCTATTACACCATGCAACACTCGTTCCGTCATCCACCTGATCAGGTCCTTCAAATATGTTATCCACTGCTTTCCCCTGTCTATTTTTCCCCTCTATCTGGCCTGTTGGTATCAGGCTCTCCAAGCCCTTCTTCTTCATTGTATTTCCGAGGAACTTTAGCTCTCTCTCTTCCTGATACTCAGTATTAATTTCCTTTTAATTTCCGTCCTTTCCAAAACCTCATCATTACTCGCATGCTCGATCCATGATATTCGCAGCATCCTTCTGTAAAACCACATTTCAGTTGTTTCAAGTTTTTCCTTCATCTTCGATGATATTGTCCAGAGTTCTCCAAATTGCTTATTACGAAAACCCTGTATGCGGATTTTTTTTTAACGTGGATGTCAAGTCACAAAACAAAAATGTTTGTTCAATGCGGGTTTTTCCTCTCGAACGAGATTTTGTTATTATTTCCGTTGCTTCTGTTTTTCCAATTTGGTTTTCTTTGTTAGTTTTTATTCATGTAAGTCACTCATTCAAATATTTTTCCTTGTGTTTTT
Source organism: Ascarosepion bandense (assembly GCA_037127315.1). Taxonomy (NCBI): domain Eukaryota; kingdom Metazoa; phylum Mollusca; class Cephalopoda; order Sepiida; family Sepiidae; genus Ascarosepion; species Ascarosepion bandense. Next base: position 4,179,806 of record JBBBDQ010000201.1, on the reverse strand, counting down.
CTTTCTCTTGCTCGCTTTCGGAATGGAACGGACAGCAATAAATTGCAAAATGCATTGCAGCTTAAATAAAATTGCTCATCTTTTCAACCGGCATTCATTTGAAATCAAAGTAAACAGTCGTCGTAATTTGCTTTTGGCGCAGCACAATCATTCAACCATTTAGAAAATAGTTTGTGCCTTTTTTATTCATACGTGTATATATGTACACGTTTGTTTGTATGTGTGGTTACGTAATTTATTTTGCATGTAATTTTTTTTATGTGTATGTGGGGGAGGGGCTGTGTCAGACATTTTATGTAGATTCATGTTTACGTTTCATTATATACATATATTTATTTATTTTGCCAAACTCTGTCAAGTTAATCAAATGAACAAATATGTAAAAATGTATTGCTATGGATATCTTGATGAAGCTGAGAACTTTTCAGTATCCCTTCGTGTTTATATATATATATATATACTCAACCAAAAAAACAAACAAAAAAACGATAATAGAAAACGAAACATTATCCAGTTCAACCTACCATTTAATTTAGAGGTAGACTAAAAAAGGAAAAATATTTTTTAAACTAATAGATAAACACTTTCCAAAAAGCTCAGAACTAAACAAAATTTTCAAGAGAAACACAATCAAGTTAAGCTCTAGTTGTACTAGTAATTTAGAAAGTTTCGTAAAAAACCAAAACGCCAGAAATGTAGATAGCATTGTACAAAACAAGATGACCAAAAAAAAAATATGCAACTGCAGGGACAAAAATAAAAGCCCACTTCAAAGACGTTGTAATACGAAAAGTCATTTACAAGGCGAAAGTACATGACTTAAAAACTCAAAATAAAATATATTTGGGATCAACGAAACACACCTTTAAGACCAGGTGGTTCAATCACAAGTCTACATTCAAAATAGAAAGCTTAAAAAACAGTACAAAATTGGCCAGCCACGTGTAGAAATTTAAACCAAAATATGGAAAAGACCCAGACATAAAGTGGAGTATAGTGAAAACAGCAAACCCTTACAACGGTGACAAAATATGTAGACTGTGCCAGGAAGAAAAGTTAGCGATTATGCTATTCCCAAACAAAAATGAACTATTGAATGAAAGAACAGAAATTATGACTTAGTGTAACCATGCTAAAAAATACCCATTCGATTCATACAACCATAGATGTCAACGTTAATTTTTTTTTTGTAATTTTACAAATTGCGCGTTCAAAAACTCCCCTTCACGTGAGTGTTCAACAAAAAAACAGCGTTAAGTTCTTAAAACAAACTCTCAACAGTAAAATCAGTTATTGCGAATCGCATGAAGACACCACATGGTAGAAACCTAGGTCGCGTAATAACTCGTTTACAACTGAAGAATCGTCGGAGTTTTTTCTTTGGGCTACGTCCTGACTCGGTCTGAGCTCTTTTCTTTTTTGAAACCATTTTTCCCCTTTTTTGTAGATACCTGGAAGGTTTTTCGACACAAGTAGAGTTATTATCTCTTTCATATATATATATATAAACACGCTCAGGAGTTTCGATTATTTTTTTATTATATCTTAATGTGAGATACTCAATAGTAGGCACATTAATATACATGTTGTTGTCATTTTAAACGGCATATGGATATAAATACTTTACCGTCACTTTTTACGTAAACATAATTATTGTAATGCTTTATAAATTTTATTGGAAATAAATTATTTACATATAATACAAAAATATCGTTGTATTCAAATCGCAAGTAATGATCAATTAGAAACTATTTTTAAAAACATAAATTTGAGTTAAGAGGACATAATTGCATGACAACCGGAAGTGGCATGGCACATGGAACGAGAATGATATACCCCAGTGATCGAAATAAAGGTTTTGGTTCGAAATTCTAATCACCTGAAGAGGTCCGAGCCATACAACAGGCGAAACGTCGTGAATATGGCAATAAAGATGAGAGCAACAGTCTGAAATGTAACTATCTTTTTTTTTGTTTTTCTTTCGAAAGTAACTTTTTCACAATGAATTCAGTAAAAGCATTCATAATTCATATACACGTCTCTATTTATTTTAATCTATGGTTTATTTTGGAGAAAAACCAAGACTAAAAACATGGGTTCCACTGTTTATTTTTGACGAACCGGATTTAAATTTCGGGGGTGATTATTTGCTTGTGCACCGCTATATCATCGTGCATTTGGTTTTTATTTACATAGAAACCTTTCAAGAAATATAAGATAAAAAAAAATATTAATTGAAATTTTTTAAGTAAAATATAAATTGACAGCGTAAATTTAATTTATTATTTCCAAAAATAATATTTTCCAAACGTTTTATTAAAATGTTTGAAGATACGCAATGTAGTGAAAATGTTTTCTCTAATCTTAAAGCATCTCTTTCTTGGCTTTATAGGCGATTGGTCTTTTTAATCCAGCAATTGATTATTAAAATATTATAATTGATAAGTAATGACTTGTGAAAGATTCATTGAAAGATATTAAAAAGCTTGTCTGTTTAGTAGTTGATGGTAAGATTAATGAAACTTTGTTGTAGCAAGAGGTCAAAAGAGGGAATGGTGACATTAAACTAAAAAAAGAAAGTGACCCACAACACCATTTAACATTTACTCAAGACACAGGAACTGAGACTGGAAAATGCTTGATTCATGAAGTTCTTCCAACTACAGGGGCCACTAATTTTTTTCGAACAGAAGCTTTTAGCAATTTGGAAGAATATAATAGTTTAGACATTCTTAAGTCTGTTCTTCTGGATAACACAAGTACAAATAATGGATGTAAGGCAGACATTGTAAACTGCTCTGGAGAAGAAGCTCAATTGAAAATTACATCCATTTAGCTGTTCATTACATCAGAATGGGCTACTTCCATGGCTGTTTTAAATATTTTGATGGCAGAAGAAACCCGACTGCTTTTACACGTCCATTAGGCAAATTGTGTGAAAGGAACTACCAGGATTTGCCTCAAGTAGTGGTTCTATTGATAATATTGGTCACAATCAATCTATCCCAAAATAAAATTCACTCGGTAAAAACTTTTCAGAATATGAAATTCAAGTATCTTTTATACATAACACAAAATTAGAGTTGGTTAATTTTCTTTGACATTCTCAAAGTGGAAAGTGGAGTGAAATTAACATCTGAAGCTTGCCATGTTGTTCAGATTTAAAACGAGACACTCTTGAAGAAAACATGTTATCAACTAAGACATTCCTTCGTTTCTAAAGGCTTTTACACTGAAAATAGTGATATTATATGAATATTTGAGTTGAATTTGTTTTCATTTAATGAAAAATTTATCTATCAAAAAATCTAAATTTTTTATTGACTTTCGAAAAAAAAATTTTTCAATCAAATATTGCAAAATGAATGACATTTAAAACGCATTTACAATATCCACTTCTGTTAAACTTCCTAAACAGAGCTTAAAGCTCAGTCTGTTAGCTACCATACATGATACTCGCTTGAAAGATCATGTCTCGAAATAGACATGATTTAACAAGGCAGAAGATTTTCTCGCAGTAGGTTGCTATTTCTTTCTGCCCTAAGTCTCAGTTACCAACCAAGTCTACAAAACCCATTCTGTCTTGCTATTTAACTCATAGCTGGGGAGAGAAGAAACCGATTAATGTCTTTCCCAAGGGAAAGTAAATGCAACAAATTCAACTGGAACTCGAACTCGTCTCTCTGGTTTCTTATTACGAGCCGATAGCAACTGCATCATGACGCACATCCTCTTAAAGCTACGAATCTAAAAGATGGTGTGAGTTTTTATCTCATTAAGTTCCAACTATCTAGACTTGTCCAAACTTGATTTGGAAAAAAAATGCTGAACCCGACCTCCTCTAATACACATACACGTGTGTGTGTATGCGAAGCGGAAATGAAAGTGTGATTGAGAAGAAAGATAGAATATGCTTTTCATATTCCGTTCGTTTACCTTGTGCCTGAATGGATTTCGAATTTACCAATTTTCGCATGACTGCCTTCTAATCTATAGCGCCATGAAACCAAAACTGTTGCAGTATGAAAATAGAGCAGTCAGAAGATTGGTACATGCTAAAACCGTCCTCTGCGACCGGATGTTCCTTCCCCATCTGTTTTCACTCAGTGAATTCCTTTCAAGGCGGGACGCCAGCTTTAATAAGGCTGGCCACTTGGTCGTGAAATGTTTTTTAATTTTCCTCTTCACTTGCTACCATTGCTCCCAACCCCCGCTAGATGGACAGGGAATTATGTCGACGCCGGCTGATGGGGATATGTTGCGTAAAAAGAAACTGGTATAAGTTTATGGTGATTATGGCAACGAGAAAACGCAAGAAGATTGACCTGAACATGAGAATAAGATGCATGTCCAGTTAAACGAGATAAAGGAAAATAGAGGAGGCTATAAAACGTTGCATAAGGAAGAACTGAATTATTATAAACATGCTTAGATAGTTGATTTTGTAAGCGCAGCTTAGATGTAGGAGAAGGTCGAAGTTAAGGGACACCCAGTGAGGGTCGAACTCACTACTCAGTTGTAATGATTTTACCGAAACAAGATTGCTAACCATTACACCACCTCGAGGTGCCCAAAAGTGATTTTCTAAGCACAGGTTAGATGTGGCACGGGACCAAAAAAAATGGGGCACCCAGTGAGGATCAAACTCACTCCTCAATTGTAATGATTCCAGCGAGACCAGCTTGCTAACCATTACACTACGTCGGGGTGCTTAAACAGATATGAAGAAAAGAGATAATAAAGTGTGTGTGTATGTATGTATGTATGAGATTTGTTTGTAAGTTTGTGTGTACATAAGTTCATGTATATAGTTGTACATCTATGTTTTGTAGACTAGCAACTGGGCCTCATCCATTCAGAGTTAGATCAACCAAATGCAGACAACAATTCTACTTCATCAGCTTCTTTTCTCGCACTTCCTGCCTGTGGAACTCGCTTCCATATCCATGCTTTTCTGACGGCTACAACCTACAGGAATTTAAATGCAATCTCAATACTCATCTCCTAACCACTTGACCCTAGTTCTTTTCTCACCTCCCTATATATCCTTTCCTTTCTCTCCACCTCTGCAACTGTCATCACATCTGTATTCCCTTCCTTCTCTTGCTCCTTTCTAAATGGTTCGTCCTTCTCTTCACTCTCTTCTATTTAGTGCTTTTACTCATATACTCATATGTAGCCCCCTGCACGTCAGTGGCGTTACCGCCTTGCTCGGGGTGATATGATTATATATATATATATATATATATATATAGTTGTGTGGGTGTGTATTTTGATTTTGCAGTTGACATGTTCCTCCGATTGCTACACTTGACCTATGAAAAGTTAACTTTCGTTCTTCACCACTTATGATCTCAACTTTATCACACCCAGAGGGGAAAAATTCTGACTCATGCCGTTTGACTTCCTGCTTTTTTTTGTTTGTTGGTTTTTGTTTTTTTTATGTTCTGATAAAATTGAACTATTTGTAATTTGCGGTGTGACTAGATGTGTACCAAAAACTTAATTATCGAAATAAGTTATAGATTATAACCACCTTAGATGATGTTTTGAGTTTTTCATCTATGTATATAACATCGCTCTGGATAGTATCCATTGTACTCTGTGTATAGATCTATCTCTTCAATTATTTATGCTAGCGGAACCCATGGAATTCCACGGAAGGATAATTATGATTTCCTGGAAAAAAATTTACTTTGTCATACTACAGATGATAGTAACGTCTTCAAACATAAAGGTATTGGATAATAAAATAACGATAACATAGACTAATTTTATTCAAATATCTATAAAACGAATGTAAGCAGTGTATGTACAGACCATAACCAAAATACTGTACGCTATTTTGTGAGAGATTTTGAAAGAGAATTTTTTTTATTACTGAAAAATCATGGCTCTTGTGTCCCTTGTAAACAGAAAAGACCAACTGAGTAATGGCCAAGGGTGTAGAGTCCAGAAATTTTGTTATTAAGTCGCGGGATACGACAACAAACCTACCTATTTTTACTCTATTGTACATACACACGAATATACTGCTACAACCCCCTAGTTTAAGCTACTACTGATACGGTAGTGCTATAGGCTCTCTCCTACGTTTAAAAAGATAGAGGGGAAGGAAAAGCTCGTATAGAGAATAAGTGGCGTAACAGACGGAGGAATTAAGTAACTAACTAAGGGAGGGACAAGCAGAATTATTATATGATTAAAAAATCTATTTCGATGACCCTTTCCGTTTACGGATTTGACATCATTATATCCACGCAAACATACATTTCCTGCATGCTATATTTTTGTCAAAAGTGCTCAATATTAGGGATAAAGCGTGTGCAAATATAAGAGTGCATTCTGGGATCAAATTGTAATTGGCTGTAGCCAATAGCTATCTGACTATTGTCCTCAACCTTTTGATGTGATCGAAAGGTTTCGGTTGTTGCTCGGTTCGGCTTACTATTTTGATTTCCGCCAATTCAGTGAACCTCTTGGAAATTTTAAACTGAATACTTTTATTAATCTGTGGAAGTAAATTGTTCTCGTTCATGAATTTAACTGCTGGCCATCTTGCCACTAAATCTATATTACCTGATCAACCGGAATTGTGATGTACTCAGTCACGAACCAACGATGTAGTCTTTTGTGCACAGAAAAACAAGAAAATACAACTCCGTAGATTAAATAGTGTTCTACTGGAATTTTCCTGAAGGTAACGAGAATCGACAGGCACTTGAAGAAAGTCAAAAAGTTCATCAACCCGGGTTTAAACGTAAGCAAGAAGCATTATTTGCATTATTCAGACAGTTGTCATCATCCATATTGCCATGTTCATATTCACGACGTTTCGACTGTAGTATGCCCCAGCCTTCTTCAGTTAATTAGAATTTCCACCCAAACCCATTGTTTTTATCACTGGGGTATATTGTTTTCAATCGATAAGCCATGCCACTTCCAGATGTCTTAATTCTCTCCCTTTAACCCAACTCTAAGTTATTTGTTCATCACTGCTGTAGCCAGGTATTAAAATCACAATATTTGGATCAAATCACAAGATCTAATTAACGCTTTAATCCACTAGCCTATGTGTCCTTGAAAACAATATAACTAAGTGATCAAAATAACGGATTTCGTTTGAAATTCCTGTCACATGAAGAAGGCTGAAGCGTACAGTGGTCGAAACGTTATGAATATGGAAATAAAGCTGTGGACAACTGTCTGAACAATGTAATTACTACCTCATCTCAGACGTATAGACTAATATTTTAAGCAAAAGACTGAAATAATCATTGAACATGAGATTCCTACTGGTTAGAGATTAAAAATACAAGTAAAGCTAACTTTGCTTTAAATGTAATTGGAATTTTACGAATTACATAGTCAATTAAATGTCATACGTCATACACGCTTGGACGATTGGGTAGAAGATTATCCCGGAGCAGCTTGCAAATTCTTTCTACGGTAGACTTGTTGCTAGCCAAGGATATAAAACTCAATCTGTCCTGTTATTTAACCCATAACTGGAAGGAAGAGACTGATTAATACTTTTCCTAAGGATATTTGTGCGTAAGTGAATGCAAGGAATTCAACTGGGATTAGAACTCGGCTCCCCGATTTCTCGTTCCGAGACGATATCTACTGCACCACAACACAGTAGTTTGCTTTATTTATTAGCATTATTGCAAATAATAATCACAAATTTTATAAAGTGATTATTTGATGATGAGTTTAAGAATGGCCTTCAGCGATTATTTATCAAAAAGCAATCATCGGAAAGGTGCATCTTACTATTTCAAGGATAACAGAAATCTTCCTTAAAAGCCTTCTTATGATTTTTATTTTTAACCAGATAGTAGATATTACGAGATGTTCTGATTTGTTGACGTCAAAGCTGTAAGAACGTTATTGATTTAAGTTGGCTGAAAGTCGCCCTGGCTCTAGTGGCGAGTTTTCTAGGACAGGCAACTTAATTTGTTCGGTTTGAACATCATCGAATATGCCTGAATTCATGAACAGCTGCCTTTCATGGTTGTAACTAACGACCTTAATTTAACCTGCTCAGTAATCATGCGATGACTCAGCTACTCGCTTCAAATTTCAAAGGCATAAAAACAGAGGGGATAACAAATCTATCTCGTCTGTATCACAGGATGGATCGGTAGAGACAACAAGGTGTTAAGAAACGTGCTCTCTCTAAACCTTGAGAGAAAACACGGCAAAATCAAGTTAAAACGAGAGGATCTGCTTAGGGAACAGAGTTCGACATTTCACACCAGTTTCAGCGGTCGTCACTTGCATCCAGGCTAAAAGTCGACGATCTGAACACCGAAATTAGACTTTTCATATCCATTAACTGTTATCGCTCTTTCTAATGATGATGGTGCTTCCCTTCATAATCAGTCAGTTAAGTGCCATACGTGATACACGCTTGGGCGATCATGTCTCGAAAGAGACATGACTGACTGGGCAGAAGATTATCCCGCAGTAGGTTGCCATTGTTTTCTGCGGTAGACTGGTTGCCAACGAAGGCTATAGAACCCAATCTGTCCTGCTATTTAACCCATAACTGGAAACGTCGTACAGATGGCAAAGATGAGAACAATAGTCCGAATAATGTAAATACTACGTCATTTCAGAAATATAGACAAATATTAAGATTCAGTTCTTTTTCTTTCTTTCTTTCTTTCTTTAGAGTAAGCTGGCTCTTGTTTGCGATGGGTTATTTTTCTTGAAAGGTCGATCTCTTTGTAATTCAGCCTGTTGCTGTCCGTTATACAGTGACAAAAGTGACAAACCTCTTACATGGGCGATGTTCAGTTGCATAAGTTTCAAAATCTTTTATAAGCGAATGATAAAAAAATCTCTACACTGGAAAGTCGTGCTGACGATAGAACTGCCTGCAGATAAACGCAACGTCTTTGCTGAGCGTTGCTGTCTTGGAAGAAATCTTAGGTGTTTTCTTGAAAAGACACCAGGGTTTTATGTACATCAAAAGGACACGGCATCAAAATATTCAACATTTATAAGATGTGGAAAAAAAATCATAAAACTTTGTTACTTGAACCAGAACAAATTGTTCATATTACAGACGAGGCAGGAGTTTCGGGGGCCACTGAGCTTATTTACTGCCTCTTGTTATTGTAAATGTGATCATTATTGCTTTTGTTGTTGTCCAAGCCTAGCGTGTCACTTCTCACAATTTGTTTATCTTGGTCTTTTTGGTTGGTTATTCAGCTTTCGTTTACCTTACATTTTTAGACAGGTAAGTTTCATGTTAACAATAATACTGGATATGAACGTCTCGTTGAGTGCACTGGGTATCTATCGAAGAGCGGTGATTAATACGAAAATCTCGTTCTCATAATGGTCATGGGTTACTATTTCCAAGTATATTGCTCCGTGGTTTTTTTATTTTTATTTTCAATGTTTACATTTTTTCCAATGTCCGAAAAAGATATCCGTCGGGACCAGAACTATGGATAATATATCTGAAGTTTACTGGTAAAACTTTTATTCAAGTTTTTGATCGTAACAATGGTAATAAAGAACTGTGCGTTCCCAGTGTGATAGACAATATTTTGTTCGTTACATCTGAATATTTTCGAACCATTACAATTTGATTCCTCTAAAAGTGACGTCATATCCAACGGTGAAACTGGAAAAAAAAAACATTTTTCGAATATTTATACGTGTTGTTGTTATAATGTCAGTCAGTTAAGTGCCATACGTGAAACACGCTTGGGAAATCATGTCTCGAAAGAGACATGACAAACTGGGCAAAAGATTATCCTGCAGTAGGTTGCCATTGCTTTCTGCGGTAGATTGGTTGCCAGCCAAAGCTATAGAACCCAATCTGTCCGGCTATTTACTCCATAACTGGAGGGAATAGACAGATTAATACCTTTCCCAAGGGTATTTGCGCGTAAGTGAATGCAGTGGATTCAACTGGAATTCGAACTCGTCTCCCCGAGTTCTACTTCCGAGCCGATATCCACTGCACCACAACGCACATCCTGTTTTTGATTGTAACAATGTTATCATGTACACGTATTAAATATCTCACACAATTCAAAACAAAGTATACTACAATAAAATATGCTTTACTTTTAGAATAATCGTTTCAACTCTTGCCTGAGTACTGGATAGTATTTTGAAATCTATTCTTCTTCTTTTAAGAGTCATACGAGATACACACTTTGGGCGATCATGTCTCAAAAGAGACATGACTGATTGGACAGATTATCCCGCAGTAGGTTGCCATTGCTTTCTGTGGTAGACTAGTTGCCAGCCAAGGCTATAGAACCCAATCTGTCCTATTATTTAACCCATAACTGAAGGAAAGAGACGGATTAATACCTTTTCCATGGGTATTTTTGCGTAAGTGAATGCAAAGAATCCAACTGGAATTTGAACTCGGCTCCCCGATTTGTCGTTCCGAGTCGATATCCACTGCACCTATTAAGTTGTCTCAAAAGTTCACGCAGATTTTTAATTAGAGAATAGTTTAAACTATCTTTTGAGAAGGAATGTATAAAATTACTTGATTCATATCAGTTTTGCATCCTTACAAAAATGTCAAATTATAAGTTGCATTTTAGACACGAGATGATTTTCTTTACTACCGTAAAGACAAAAACGCCTGGCAAGCAACAAAAATAATATGTACTGTGTTCGAATTCCAGTTGAATCCATTGTATTCACTTCCGCGCAAATACCCTTGGGAAATGTATTAATCCGTCTCTTCCTTCCAGTTATGGGTTAAATAGCAGGACAGATTGGGATCTATAGCCTTGGTCGGCAACCAGTATACCGCAGAAAGCAATGACAACCTACTGCGGGATAATCTTCTGCCCAGTCAGTCATGTCTCTTTCGAGACATGATCGCCCAAGCGTGTATCGCGTATGGCACTTAACTGACTGACTAACTGTGTATGGTGAAGGTGCTTAAGCTGACTGAAATGTACGGAAGCGGTTCGCTAAGTTTAAAGTTGGTGATTGATAAAGAACGCACAGGTACACCAGCCTTTACAGAATGAGGACCAAATAAATAAATAAATTGATTGAGAATAGTCCTGCGTTTCACAACCCGGCAATCGTCAAAAAGACTAAATTTATTGAAATCTACAATCAATGAGTACTTAGTGAAATTTTGTATTCAAATTGTTTGGGTACCACATGATCAGAGTGAAAAGAATAATTTGGATCGCATTTCTATTTGTGATTAGCTGTATAAACTCAATAAAAATGAACCTTTTTAAGACAGTTGTGATGGGCGATGAGAAATAGATCGTTTACAACAATGTTCAGCGAAAAGGATTGTTACCATCAAAAGCAGGTATTTATCCTCAGAAAGTCATGCAGTGCATCTGGTGGAATTGGAAAGTAATCTTGTACTATGAGTTTCTGCCAAGTAACCAGTCAGTTGACCCTGAAAAGTATGTCACAACTGGATGATAAAAATAGAAATTCAAGAAAAACGCCAAATTTTGGGAAACAGGAAGGGTGTTGTTTTTATCAGGATAATACTAGTTCTCGTGTTTCTTTGGTGACCTGGAAAAACTTGTTGCAGCTTGGCTGGAATATGTTACCCAACCCGCCTTATTTACTAAATATTATTTCTTCGAATTTTTGGTTTATTAAGGTCCTTGTAAAATATTCTCAATAATAAAAATGTTAACTCTTTAGATGACATACCAAAAAACAACTTGATTATTTCTTTGTCGAAAAACCAGCGAAATTCAGAGAAAACTGAATATTTAATTTGTAGGGAAAATGGAGAAAGGTTGTGCAACAAAATAATTCACATTTAGTTGCATAAATATTATAATAGCATCATTTTCTTTTGTTTTAATTACCCTTGAAATCTACATAAAATTTCCGCTCAACGTAATAAAAATATGTCAGATGTGAATATTCTAGTTGTTCGCGATGTGCAAGGTATGTACACGGTCTGAACAGTTTCGACAAGTGACAAGTCAATCTACGAGAACATGTGGTGTATGTGTGGCCAGTGTAAGAATTTCATTTTCTTTTGATACTGGAGATGCAATCCTTCAAAGGAGTCAAGAATTTGAATATTTTAAAAACTGCTACAAAATTTTATAATAGTTATTAAAACAGGCGTGCTAAACAAGAGAAAAGAATAAAAAAGAAAGTTGATACATTAGTGGTAATACCGAAATGCAAAAAAAAAAGCAAGGTAGCTTAGACGGTGTATAATTCCTCATAAGAGCTCAGTCGAGTACAATGGGTGTGCACGATAACTAAAATTAAACAATAAAGATCGAATGTTACATAAAGAATATATAGACCCCAAAT
>JBBBDQ010000201.1:4057500-4162500 GCA_037127315.1 Ascarosepion bandense | reverse complement strand
TCGAAACATTCTTTTATTTTTTGAGATAATTGTTTAGTGACACAAATCTTACTGATCAACCCATAACTGGGAGGAGAGAACAGGTGGATTCATACCTCTCTCAAGAGCACTTGCCCATCAGTAAATATAACGAATCCGACTGGAATTTGGCTCTTCGATTAAGAATTCCGAGTCATTATCTGTTATACTACTCGCACAGCCAAGCTTACAGCAACTAGTATTCCCAAGCTATCATTCATCTGGGTACTGACCAGACTCGACGTTGCTTAACTTCAGTGATCGTACAGGAAGCGGTGTTTCAACGTAATATTAAGGCACGACGGTTCTCAGAAACGAGAAATCACAATTCATCATATCTATATATATATATATATATATATATATATACTCATCAGTACGGTTAGACTCCGATTGCTTTTTAACCCAAGATTGAAAACCGACCGAAATATCGTCAGTCGGCGATTCTACCTCTGATCTATGGGCACTCGGTAGGAGGAGGCAGACTTTTTAGCGTGTATATTATCATTATACACGCTTAATAGCGAAGAGTGTTCTATTATTCCTTCAACACGTCGGCGATCATAGTTCTTCACATCTTGATGTCTCTTTTAGTTATTAGCAATGATTGTTTTATTTTTTTCTTCTCTGCTAATGTCTGCTCAGTTAGCAAAATCTTGTTAGGAAAGTTATTCACTGCTTTCTGCTTTCACGCTTGCCCTCGGCATGTCTTGCGAGTGTAAAATTTTCCTCATTATGTGTGGTAGAAATTTCAATTAGCTTTCTTCGAATTATCAGTGTCCTTTTAGTTTCTCTAAACCTTCGTATTTGCGCCCGTGTTAAGTCCATTGTATACTCAGTATCTTTCTGTAGAAGCAGTTTTGTTGCCAGAAGTAACTTCTTCCTCTGTGAGGACTTTGTCCAGCATATAGGGATAAAGAACTGATATTACCTAAAAGTCCAGTATTCTTTTCATTGTTTACATTGAAATTTTTCTGTATCTTAATACTTTGCTTAACTTCCCGAAGGCTACTTTTGCTACTCCAATGTACCTTTAATTTTTCCTGTCGCATTTTTCGTCACCTGTAAAAAAAAAAAAAAATTCAATTTCAGAAACAATACTGCTGGCCCAGAGAGATTTATAATGAAGATGCTGGAACATTTAGATTTCCAAATGACAAAATTATTAACATAACACATAGATACGTAATGAATTTTATTTTTGGTATCCATTATATGAGGTATTTGTAATTCAGACTGTTCCTCTCAAACAATTACAATATATTTCTAGCATTTTTCTTTTTTTCCCCCCCTATTTTTCTAAACATTTTTTTTACTAGAAAAGGAGTTTCTATCATTTCATACTATATTAAACGCATTACTCGGGTGGGGTTTCACTTTACAAAAAGAATTGCTTCCCTCGTGCAAAGTCTGTTTAAAAGTTTGTCGTTCTGATTGCTTGTTTTCGTTTTGTTTTTGCATTAGAACACTTCGTGATGAAAAAAATTCAGAACAAAAGTCCAAACATGGAACCCGTTATACCCACATTTCTTCGGCTTTGCTTCAACATGGCCGCCCGGCCAAGCTCACCGCTAATAACTGTAAACTGTTAGCTGTCAATCACCGGCTAAACTCTGAGGATATTACAGTCACTTCTGGCTGAAATTACAGGCTGTGAGTGGCACTTTTCGAACGTCAAGATCAACACGGAGAAAAAGGTAGAAAAGCGGCGGGAAAAATCAAACAGAATGGCGAACGAAGGAGCGAGCGAGCAAACGCTTCGGGGCTAGGTTTATATCATTCTGTAATCATATTCTTTTTTTCTTTTATATTCCAAAGACAATGGTAATGTCATTTCTTAGGAAAATTTAAAAATATTTACTCGCAGGAAGCCTGTGTATACGAATTACAAAGATTATCAATTTAAACGTGAAACGTGTTGTATGCACAGGGTGCGATGATTAAATTGTCACTATTTTAGTATAGTAGGGTCAGCTGGGCACCATCTGTGAGAAAAGTGTACTATGACGTAATGCTCCAAACATTTGTAAACGGCATGCTGTACTGGTTGACATTCGCACCAGAAACTTCAATATGAGCATTTCAGAATATTCAATCTGAGGACAATGCAGAGGATTCGAAAGGAGTTGGATGAGTTTAATTGTGATTACGAAGGTGATGGCGACATTATCTTCCAAGGAGGCCTTAGACTCCACTCGGAGAATTACATCAGGTGCTTCGAAGAGGCATTGCTACCCTGGGTCAAGAGAGTGATTGCTGGAAGACCTTCAGTCTAGCAATAGGACTAGGCCCAAAGTCACACAAGCAGGAGATCGCAGTCAATGCTGTCAGACAATTTCTACAACTACATTTGGCCATCTAACTCCCCAGACTGCAACACCCTTGATTAATATGGGTAGGGCATAGTTGAGCGTGAGATTAACAAAAGAGGAGTACACTTGTACTCTACTATGACACTGTCGGCCCCCTGCCTTCGGGTAGAGAGCGCTCTCTGCTTCCGAGCAGAGAGCACTAACCCAGTCGTCGTTCCGCCGAAGGGTAGAATTACGACTGGGGAAAAATAGACAGATATTTTTGGCCTGGCTATATGGCCGGGAAGACCCACAATTAAAAGACCTTGTGTCACATCTTGCCTTGTGTGAAAAGGTTGGTAAATACCTAGATTAACAAAACTTCTTGTAACACGGAAGATCAACTGAAGGAAAGGATTATGACAGCATTCACCAACTTAAACAAGGAGACCATCCAGAAGAGTTGCAGGAGATTCCGAAGTCAACGAGAGACCGTAATTCAAGCTAATGAGGAATTCCTTAAATAAATTTACTCTTCATATTTCAAGATATTTTCGCCTAAATCTGGTAAATATATCTGTTAAAATCAGATGTCTGTGTTAGACAACAATTTATCCATCGCACTATATATATATATAAATATATATTACTTCATCAAGGTAAATATAAGTATTTTATTTTTTTAAATTTATCAACAAATAGAAGTAACGTATAGGGAAAATATTTTTTCCAAAAAAAGCGTAAATTATAGAGGATGCTAAGTGACAAACACCAGTGAGTAAATGTTGTTGTTCATAAAATATCTATTTCCCTCTTCGGAAGACAATACACGTTGGTAAATAAGTTTTCTTTTTATCTTTATTCATATTGTCATTTACAGATATGTTATTTATCTTTGATTTTTTACATACTTATACCTAAATTTGGAACTACGTGAACTGAAAGACAACTGATCGATACTCTAGAACAGCGGTCGGCAACCCCCGGCCCACGCGCCACATCCGGCACTCGAGAGAATCTTGTCCGGACCGCTACCTTACTCCGGACACGATATAAATATAGGTAAACCAGAGTGACAGTTGATATTCTGAATATATTGCGGCGAAATTAAAAAGAAATTTATTTTTACCTGGAGAATGTGTTTTACTTTTATTTTATATTTGTAGGGATCGCCAAAATTAGCGTTTGGCCTCACTTTCACTTTTTCTGTGAAATTGTTTTCGTGAGCGAGCACTTTTAAATGAATAAGGAATAGTGTTTTCAACCGATTTTAATGGAATTTTGTTTCAGTACTGATTTATGAAACATTTATTTTTAAAATGCAATTTTTTTAACGTCAGATATTAAATTATATTGAATTCTAGCTTTCTTCAAACACAGAAAATTTATTCACATATTTAATAACATGGTTCTTCTCCATGACATTGAAGCCATAGCTGTTTGGATCTCCTCCATGATTCTACATAGCTTTTTGGTCCTTACTCTCCAAAAGGTTGCCGACCCTGCTCTAGAAGAATCTGAGAGACATTTGTAGAATATCATTATCATACTGATAAAAACGACCGTCAGACAGTGATAGATTTATATACACGTATATACGAGAATATAACGTAATTTTAAGGTCAGCAGAATCTTTGTTTAGACTTCTAGCGAGATAACACGAGCAGTAGGTACCTATTAATAAATAAATATTCCTACAACTTCTCTTGGCCGGTTCTAGTGTTTCGTGTAATACCGCTTATTGTCTCTGTTTTTAAATGTACATTTCTAGGGTCAGAGGTTTATGAGTACATTTACTGGACTCTGAATGGTGTTTCGCGAAACTCTAGCGTCGGTCAGGAAAGAAGTTTATGAAACATTTATCAAATAATATATTCATTAACTCCGCTGTCATATTAGTGTAATTTTTTAATGCATTTTAGTAATATATATATATATATGTATTACTAAATATTTATTTTAGTAATATATATATATATATATATTACTAAATATTTATTTTAGTAATATATATATATATATATGTATATATATATATATATATATATATATATATATATATATATATTCAGAGATTTATAACTATTAAGTTTTTCCTTTTTTTTTTTTAATAATCATATCGCCCCCAAGCAAGATATTTTACTACCACTGTTTTGCAAGGAGTCACATAGGAGGAACGTAATGAGAAAGAGTGACAGGTTATAGAGGGTGTTAGGAACTGGGTAAGAGAAGGATGAAAATACTGATGAGAGTGGAATGGATGGAGAAAGGAGCATGAGAGAGGGGAGATGATTATTGACTTTACATTTAAATTCTTGGAGATTATAGCTGTCAGGAAAGCAAGTAAACGGAAGAGAATTCCACAGGCGGAAAGTGCGAGAAAAGAAGCTGTTGGAGCAGAATTTGCGTTTACATTTTATTGGTTTCACAGTGAAAGAGTGTGACCTTGTTGCTAATCTCGTGGCTCGGGTAAATTCATATATAGGTGGCACCAGCGAGCTAAGTTCATCAGAGCAGAAGCCGTGAAAGTATTTGTAGAAGAGACAGAGAGAAGCCACATTGAGCCGGTGAGAAAGTGAGTGTATCTGAGCTGCCAAGTCCACTTCGAAAATTAGGTATTTTGGTACATGTTGAGATTTAATGGGGCGAGGTGAGTTCTTGTGATGATTGTGTCACTCGTTATAATGGATTATGATTCGGATTCGGGTTCAGTGTTGACAAACCTTCCCGCCTCGAAATCGTGCTATTTACAAATAGAAACATATTTTAAACACACTCATACTCTGTCTTTACTACAAATATTTTCAGGACAACTGTTCTAATGAACTTCCTCCTCCATGTGCCTCGACTACATGAACTTAAGCCTGGTACTAGATTGCCAACTAGGTTTCACCGTTTTGCTGTTGATCCGGCTAGATAAAACTAGCCCTTCTCTTTGAATAGTTCCTTTTCTCGCATTTCTCACCTGTAGAAGTTCATTCCGGTTATTTACTTCCTGCCACCAATATTCTTCAAAAATTTTAAAGCAACGTCAATCATGATCTTTTATCTTTCTGGGCATCTTAGTGGCATTATTGCCTTGTTTTGGGGTGAAACTTAGATATTTCATGCTTAGAATATTGCTAGCAAATATGGTCTGGTGCCCCTGCTATTCACTTTGAGCTCCTTGATAAAATCTAAAACGAATCAGCAATATTATTGGTCCTGATCTGGTGGATCGGCTTCTGTCGCTTTTCCTTTTTTTTATATTTTCATGATAAATGTTATTATAAGCTCTTCGCTATAGTACACAGACTTTAAGAATATAAGCGCAGTGCTAGGCTGGCGTCGAGATCTCGTTCATTTCCAGCTGTGCTAGATGTAGACGTAAGTTCCATGTTAAGTTTTTCTTGCTTATGAAACTGCCTGCTTTCCAGCCAATTTAAATTTGCAAAAATTAAAATGCAATGACAATCGCTATCTTCTGTTCGCCTGATTACTTTATTCTCTTTCTGCTTATTATTAATATTTCTTTTCCAAATTTGTATAACCCTCTTGAGTCTTATTGACTTTACTGATTTACGTAGGTTGATGCCGATTACGAAAAAGCGTTGGTGAAATGTTTACGATTTGCCCAACTTCAACAACTCCGAGGAATGACCGGCCAAGCATTGGCTTATTGAAGGCCAGACCAAAAACTTTCCCACATCCGCTCATATATAGCTGTATGTGAAGATGTTGACACACAAACTGAGTGGGATTAGTAGATTTTAAGAATGAAATCGAGAACGAAATTCTTGCTCTGTTGAAACTTGATCGCTTGCTTGGGACAAGCATTCTGAATAAAACTGCTGAAAGTGATGATTTGTAGAAATGACATTGCAAAATGAACGTCGAAGGGTTTACCTGTTCATTTTTAATATCTTCCACATCTGCAATTCCCATTTTGCTCCTCTGCGACAAGAAAAAGCGTAGCTTCCCTTGATAAAGATGGCATTTATCGTGGTTTATATTCAAGAGAGACTTGACTAGCGATCTTTCCGTCCGTACGCATGCGCTGCACATGCAAATGGCTTCCTCGCATACATAAAAACAGAAGTATAAAAGTAGAGGAAGAAAGGCAATTAAAATAAGTCGGATAGGCAATGACAGGCAGAGAGATACACACGCCCACGCACGTATATGTATGCAATGCAAATGATTAAAACTTACTTGGAAATGTACTGATATCATTGTTATATGGTGATGAGTTAGATTGTTGCAAGAATTTTGTCTGAATAAGCAATACAGGGGCTGTTCAGAAATATTGCAGTCATTTAATATCAACGGAAAATATGGCACCATGGTCTGTTTACGTCACTTCGCCTGAGACTTTGGAATATCACACATTTAACACAGCACACCTTTCAAAATCCCCTTTAGAAATTAGAAACCGGCATCAGCTGCCTCACCGACTTGTTATCGTCGGTGTGAAATCTTGTCTCTTATTTATTACCTCCGCCTTTAGCCGGAGATCCTATATTCGTTCTCTTTTGTCTTTCCATATGTCTGTCTGTCTGTCCGTCGTCAATATATCTCAAGATCCTGTGGATGGATTCGGTTGAAACTTTCAAAGATGATTGGCCTTATGATATTGGGTACGATCTGGTACGGGATAAAGTTTCTGGGTTGTTTTTCGGTTTTATTAATAAAATTTAATTTCTGCCTCTCAAGTGACAAATACTGAATTACCTTCCCTAGATAAATTTAAATACTGAATTACCTCCCCTGTTTCATTTTAAGGGAGCATTTAATTTTGAGAGCGGTCGAGTTCATTATTTTTTTTTTTTTTGTATTTTCACTCTTGAGAGGGGTCAAGTTAATTTCAGTTATTCTTTCTCATTCTAATAATCAACTCTTGCTAATCGCTGAGATGATGTCGGTATTGCTTTGGCGAAGGTTTGGGATCTTTGACTGCTCTTTCTAGTTTATTTGTTTTGTTTTCTGTTTGTTCTTTTTTCTGTTTTCTCAGTTTTTTTCTGTTTTCTCTGCTTTTTTTCTGTTTTCTCTGGGTTTTTTTCTGTTTTTCTGGGTGTTTTCTGTTTGTTTTTTTTTGTCTTTTCTGGGTTTTTTTTTGTTTTTTTGTTTTTTTCTGTTTTTTTCTCTGTTTTTTTCTGTTTTTCATGTTTTTTTCTGTTTTTCATGTTTTTTTCATATTTTTTCTGTTTTTCATATTTTTTCTGTTTTTTTCTTGTTTTTTTCTTTTTTTCTGTTTTTTTTTTCTTTTTTTCTGTTTTTTTTTTTTTGTTTTTCTGTTTGTTTCTGGTTTTTTTTTTTTTTTTTTCAACAGCAGTTTTAGCTTTTAGAGAATCCACGAATTTCAAATGAAATAATCTCGATTGTCTGTTCGGCTGATATAATCACCAGTGATGAATAAAAAAAGGAACGATTGTTTATCAGCGTATATATATATATATATATATATATATATATATATATATATATATATATGCAATCTGTGAGTTTGTGTGTGACTAACCTATGCACGCCTACACTTTTTAAGCTACGCCATTCAAGCTTTCTAGGGACACATATCTACAGGGAAACCAGGTCGACACATATTGTTTGAGTTTCAATTCAGCAATTTTCCCATTCGCTCTTTTCGGGCAATGGAGCCGATTGTTTACATTTGCTCCGTAAAACATCTAAGATGTTTGCTAGTTTACGTCACAGAAATCAAATCACACATGTCAAACGCGACTAAAATATTTCTAATTAAAAAATGTTATGAGTTGCACGGGCAACGCCGGGCTATGATGTTAGTCTTACTTATGTCTACTTCACCGACTCAGTTATCCTATTCATTGGGTATGGATCTCTTTCTACATTAATATTCATTCCACGTCTACTGCTAAGATTTCACCTGAATCCATCCTGCATATATACAAGTCAACCATCCGTCCGTGCATGGAGTACTGCTGCCATTTATGGTCAGGTGCCCCTGCCGTTCTCCTCAGTGTTCTTGACAAGCTCCAAAGGAGAGTCTGTAATGTGATAGGTACTGATCTGGCGACTCGTCTGCAGCCACTTTCCCATCGTCGAAATGTGGCCTCCCTCTGTCTCTTCTATAAATACTTTCATGGCTTTTGCTCGGATGAGCTTAAGTCACTGATGCCTCCTCAATAGGTGTTTACCCGTGCAACCAGACTGGCAACTGGGTCCCACCCATTCACAGTCAGGTTAGCCAAACGCAGACGACAATTCTACTCCTGCAGCTTCCTCTCTCGCACTTCCCGCCTGTGGAACTCACTCCCGTATTCTTGCTTTCCTGACGGCTACGACCTCCAGAAATTTAAAAGCAAAGTTAATACTCACCTACTAACCACTGGACTCTAGCTCTCTCCCCTCCCCTGTATAATCTTCACGTTCTCTCCGCCCATGTATCTGTCATTGCACCTGCTTTCTCAGCTTTCTATTGTTCCTTTCTAACTAGCTTGTACTCCTCACTCTTTTCTAATTAATCTTTCTACATATGTGTAACCCCCTGCACATCAGTGGCGTTTCTGCCTTGCTCGGGGTGAAATGATTAAAAAAACAAACAAAAAAAAACGTAGAACGTTCATATCAATTCATTCAACTTCATCTCGTTTCCTTCAATCATTCCATATCATGTTGAATGGCGCGTCTCAAACGCTGACTGAGGAATATTGTTCATGCAGTTTATTTTCGTTTAAAAGCTATCTTCATCATCTCACCCTTTTACACCCAATGGTGTGTAGGGCAGTAACTTTTTGTGACTGTTTCCGTAACAAACTGTTTTTTACGCCCACCCCCAAATCTGAAGGACCGGTGGACCATTATTGATCCTTACATTTACAGCACCTGGTATTCCCAAACTGTCACTCATCTAAGTACTGACCAGGCTCGATGTTGCTTAACTTCGGTGATCGGACGGGAACCGGTGTATTCAACACGATATAGCTGTAGACTTAAAAGCTATAATTCGTCTGAATTTCTTTGATAAATCATTGTCAGTATTAATCTTTTGAATCGTACTTTTTACTACACACTGCTAGTTTTCGCTTTGTCGTATCAGTAGATACATTAGTCTTAGGTTGTCTGATTATTATAATTTTTTTTTTTTTAGAAGCAATGTCATTAATGCGTCATTTTACGTTGATCAGAATTAGTAAATTAAATTTAGACTAGTATCTCATATCCGTGGGAGTCTGTTTGTTTTAGACAGTATCTAACCGATCAGGGCAAGATAGCTTACCGGCATACGTCAATCAAGTGTGACCAGAAACAACAGTGACCCTACCCCGACTTTAATTCGACATCATTCATCATATAATTTGTCTAGACGATTCACCTGATATGTTTTAGCAGTCCAAATATCTTAATTGAAACTTTGTCTTTATTACTAATTTTTGACAAATGTTTCTTTTTGTTTTACTTTTGTTGTTATTAATAATAACAGATGTTTTTACTTCCTAAAACTGTTAGGAATCAAGATTTGAAATGTTATCTTGGGTGATGTCACATTGTTTAATGCAGATAATTTTACTTTTTAAACAGAACAAGGTTTTACAATCTCATTATTTATTTATTTCATATATAATGTGTTCGTGTCCTCTGTATTTATTTTGCCTTACCCCGCAATAATATGATGCATATTTGGTTTGAGGTGGGTTACATTTGACCAAAAAAAATGATCAACTCCCGGTTGACTTCGTTGTCTGTTAACGCTTTCTCTTATATGTTGGTTGTTTTGTTTTTATGGTAAATCAACCTCGGCGGGTCGTTTATTACCAACTAAATTTTTATTTATTCATTGCTAGTAATACCTTTTTCTTTCAACAATTTATTGTTGTTTTTATGTCTAGCAATATTTTTTCTTTTCGAGTATCAAGATTCATTGGGATTTGTTTGTTTTTTTAAGGGCAGGGTCCCCAAGTCCTACCCTTGTTATTTAACCCATAACTGGAGGGAAGGGACGGATTAATACCTTTCCCAAGGGGAGACCGGTGTTTAAGTGAATGCAGAGTATTCAACTGGAATTCGAACTTGGCTCACCGATTTCTCTTTCCGAGTCGATATCCACTGCACCACGACGCACATCCGTCACTAAATGCTTACAGCACCTGGTATTCCCAAGCGGTCCTTAACTTCGGTGATCGAGCGAGAACCTGTGTATTCAGCGTGATAGGCCGAAAGCCTCCTCTTATATGTAAAAAGGGAGACAACAAGACTGAATTCATAGTTTATAGAGCTAAGAACAGATTCTATACTTTGATTTTAGCCCAAAGGTCGGTTAAAGAATCACTTAATTTTACCTTTACCCCACGATGCACGTTAGTAGCCTGTGGCACGAGTTTAATCTAAAATGGCGTACCAATACGCATACATAGTCAGCCAAGGACAAAATGGCCTTGTATGCACCGCCACTGTCACTCTGACGTCTGTATCCACAATCCCTATCTTTTTAAATACAATGAAGTGTAATGAGGTTGCGGAGTTGAAATCTCCGAGACAAGATTTCCCTCAATAAAACGAAAACTCCCGTTCATCGTCTAGCTACAGAGTTAGAATTTTTTGATTCCACCAAACCACTTCTTCATGCAGGTAGATGTGATAAAGGTTTGTTTAATATACGTGTACATGTAGATAAAAAAGGAAAATACCCAGTACCGAAACGACGAACACGCTGGCGTCGGTATCTATCCACCTTTATCCTTTATGAGTGCAATGAGGAAGGTACTGCCACATTGTTGGAATCTCCATGTTGGTAACTTTTCAAGAAAGAAAGAACATTTACTTCAGTTTGTCCCCAGCTCGTTAACGGGCACGGGAGCGCTGATATAGTTATTTTTGCTATTTGTGGTTCTAAACGCGTTTTTTAACATGTTTGCAAAAGACAGGTTAGATTTCAGAAAGTAAATGTAGCGTTTTTGGTGAGTGTAATGTATGAATGTATGTGCGGATGTGCGTTGTGGCGCAGTGGATATCGGCTCGGAACAAGAAATCGGGGAACCGAGTTCGAATTCCAGTTTAATTCCTTGCATTCACTTACGCGCAAATACCCTTGGGAAAGGTATTAATCCGTCTCTTCCCTCCAGTTATGGGTTAAATAATAGGACAGATTGGGTTCTATAGCCTTGGTCGGCAACCAGTCTACCGCAGAAAGCAATGGCAACCTACTGCGGGATAATCTTCTGCCCAGTCAGTCATGTCTCTTTCGAGACATGATCGCCCAAAGCGTGTATCGCGCATGGCACTTAACTGACTGAATGTATGAATTTGAAAGATGAAATGATTTACTGAAAATTTTTTTTTTATTGAAGTGACTTAGCGAAATAGACAAGATAATTTATTAGGAACCCCTCTCTCTCTCTCTCTCTCTCTCTCTCTCTCTCTCCGCCCACACCAGCCCTAATAGTTTTTAGATAATTCTAAATTATCAAATTAAGTACATTTCTAACTTTCCTGAGTATATAATCTCTGAAAGAAAAAGTTTTCCAGAAATTGTTTTTAATCGTTTTATCCCAAGCAAGGCGGCACTGCCACTGGTGCGCAAGGGGTTATATAAGAGAAGAGTGAACTTTTAAGCAGGAGGAGAGCGAAGAGAAAGACGAACCAGTTACAGGGGGTGTCGGAGAAAGAGCAAGAGAAGGATGGGAATAACAGTTTGAAGACAGTTGCGAGGGTAGAGTGAGAAAGGAAAAGAACAAGATACACGAGGTGATGGGGAAAGGACGAGGGGAAGGACTGAAGTCAAGTGAACAAGAGATGGGAATTGACATTGCATTTAAATTCTTGGAGATAGTAGTCGTCAGGAAAGCAAGTATACGGATGGGGGGTTCCACAGGCGGGAAGTGCGAAAAAGGAAGCTGATGGAGTAGAAGTGGTGGCTGCATTTAGTTTAGTGAACCACAAGCAACATTTAATTTCCCTCGTCTATAGCCTAAAAGAGGAGATCGACTGCCAACACCGTGCAAAAACCAAAACACCCCCCCAGAATATAACAAAGATGATCAGTATCATATTTATTCTTCAGAATAAAGACTTTCCAAAAACCAGCTTCTGTAAGTAGGAACAGAAAGCTCAAAGAGAAGACCGGAAATCTGTCAAGATGTTCGGAAAAGATTACAAAGATCTGTGGTCAACACAACATCAGGACAAAATTCAGAGCAGCCCCATCTGAGGGAGAAATCTGTGGCAATGTTTTTTTTTATTTTTTTTTTTTACAAATCTTTTCATAGCAACTGCTCTGACAAGCTCCCCCCACCCAAAAGAGCGCCCTACCCACGTGAATTTGAGCGTGCTACTAGATTTTCATCTAGGTCCCACGCATTTACTGTTGAAATAGTTATATGTAACAGTCACTTCTACACCAACAGTTTCTTTTCTCGCACTTACCGCCAGTGGAACACTTTTTCTGTTTATTTGGTACCCTGATATCTCCAAAATTTTAAATGCAATGTCATTTGTCATCTTGGATCCCATTAGTCTTTTATCCTTTCTTTAATTACCCCTATACCCAGTCTTTTATTTCACTATAACCCCCTGTACACTAGTGGCAGTTTCAACTTGATTGGAGTGAAATTATTTAAAGAAAAGAAAGAAAAAGGAAAAAAAAGAAAAAGTTAAGCCTATCTTGACAGAGAACTGGATGTATCCTGTCTCTTGGAGTTGTGGTAAAGAATATAATGGTGTAACTCGCCGTTTTCTTTAAGTAGCGTTAGTAGGGACGAGAAAATGAAATCAGACATGACTGATCATGTATGGAGAGAAAACTTCCGAAAAATAAAGTGAAAATACTGGACAGATAACAACACCGTAGAATGAGATGTATAAAAATCAGCGGATGTGTTAGGAAAACTTAAGCCTAGCATAGAAATAAGGATGATATCCGAACCGTTATGAAACACAAAAGTCAGCAATGCTTTCACCAGCAGCAGCAGCTACTATATAAAATAAAACTTTGAGTGTAGGCAAACGTGAAAAGAAAGCATCAGAAAATTAGGTTTTATTCTCAAAGTTCTACACTCCACGTTATCCCTTTTCTTTATGCGTCGTGTCTCTTTAAGACGTAGACAATCATGGCCCTCCACATTCTCCTATCTCTTGCTGCTCTTAACCCTTCCCCCCTCTTAAACCCCGCTACGACATCCACTTGCTAAAGACATCAAGTATATGTTTCTGTCTCTTCCTTCCTCTATCCGTCCTGTGAGTATTAGATTCTCCAAGCCTTCCACATTACGCGTCCCAGAAACTTGGGCTATCACTTCTTGATGCCAAGTATTTTCCTTTTCGTTTGAATTTTCTTCAAAACCTTGTCGTTGCTTACATGTTCGGTCCATGGTATTCCCAACCTCCTTCTGTAGAACCATATTTCTGTTGCTTCGATCCTCTCCTTTATCTCTGAGATCGTCCAGCATTCACTGCCATATAGGAGGAAAGCTATCTTGTAAGTCTAATACGTACTTTTATAAAGCGTTGATTTGTGAATTTGGAGACGGAGTAATTCAGTCCATAGGCAGCTCAGTGCGTATGGTGGAAACGAAGCGATCAATTAACAGAGCAGTATGAAGTGGGTGGCCAGACATAATTTTAGTCCTTTTAAAAGCCAATTACATACTCTTTATTTAAATATAGCAGCATATTTAAAATAACAGACAATTTTCTTGTGAAAGTATTCTTGATTATGCGTGAAAATAACTTAATAAATCAAGCAGACCCCAGTTAGTCTGATATCAAGGGTTAGCTCTAAAATCAGCCTTTTTTGCATAGATAAACACCTGAGAAGAAAGTCAAGCAGTTTGCAACCTTTCTATTGAACCCAGGAGAGCTTGATTTTATTCAATTGCATCTATTCGTTATCTAGAGACAATAAATATTTTCAGAGTTGTATGAATGAAATGATTGCAGAAAGCAGTCAATGCAAAACACAGGAATGTTTATAAACCTCATTATTTGGTTCAAATACGACTGTTCACGTTTATTTAAATAAGCGACCTCTTTAAGCTAGATGAATATAATCGCTCAAAACCATTAACTCGCATAAACTGGGCATCCAGATATGCGAAAAGGAAGAAACTAACGGGGGGAACAAAAAAAGAAAAAAAAAACGTACCGCCATTTTGGAGGTAAAAATAAAATCACTCTATCTCCTGTTGCTTCGAAAATATCTTCGTTTTCGCTCTTTTGATTATTCTTACTTTATTGTGCCTGCAACGAGTTTGAAACGAATTAGAGAAATTGCTGCTGACAAGAAACAGACTTCATTATGGATGTAAAGGCGAGGTGAAATCTACTGCACGTAAAATAATCCAACAAAATTCCAACCTGCTCGAATGAAGAACAATTTCCCGTTAACATTTTCTATTTTCCTCTATAACGATGTTACTTCATACAACAAAAACGCTGCTGATATTCTTTTTATGTAGGAGTTCTGCGTATTTTTTTTTTTTCCTTTATCTGCGTCACCTTGGTTACGCGCAAAGAAATATTCGTGCTTGTAATACGTCCGAATGCGCATGCGCTCTTTTACATATTTTCTCATAGCAAAGAATAAATCCGTTGAATAAATTGTGTATTAATAGTAAGCTCACAAACAATGAAATAATAAGAGAGAAAAAATAAAGTTTCCCAGATTAACCTTCCTTTAGGTTAGGGAAATGAAAAGCGAAAGGAAAAAAAATAAATAAACGAAAATCATAATATAACAGAAAGCAGTTATATATATATATATATATATAATTTGTGTGTAGAGCAGGGGAGAGAGAGAGAGAGAGACTATGCAGATTAGATTGCTGGGACCCCAAAACACACGCAGCAATGACTTTTCAAAACAGGCATACAAGCTTAAATATATAGACAAAAAATCGCCTAAATTACATTCACAAAACTTACATGTATAATATGTAAATTTTATATGATATATATATATATATATATATATATATATATATATGGGAACTTGTGTATAAATGTTGCATTAGCAAATCTCAAATTCACGCACATGCACACACGCAAAACTTGACTGTACAACACGTAGGTGTGAGAAGTTTCGATATAATTAAAAAAAAAACATTAATATATATTTATGTGTAAGTATACGTAAGAAATTCTAAATCACTGAACATGAACATTTACAAGAATATGTTCCGAAATGTGTGTGTGTGTTGGTACGTATTAATGAAAATATGTACATATATAAAATTATGAATGTATGCATGTATGTACAATATAGAAAATATTTATATGTAAGTGTATTTGAGAATATATAATTTTTTTTTTTTAATCATTTCACCCCGAGCAAGTCATTCCACTGCCACCATTGTGCAGGGGGTTACATAGGGGAAACTAATAAGAGTGGTTAGATATAGGAAATGTCAGAAGGAGAGTGATAGACGGGTAAGGATACCGAGCACGAGGGTTGGGTAGATGGGAAGAGTGTTTCAGAGAATGGATGCGAGTTAGTGTGTTAGGAGGTGTCTATTATATTCTCAAATATATAATTTTACATATGTTATACTGATATACATGTACATGTTTTCACTACTTTATATATATATATATATATATATAGTCATCCGCAGACAGATCTGTTTCGCCGTATTACAGCTCATCAGTACGGTTAGACTCCGATTGCTCATTTACCCAGGATTGAAACCCGACCGAAATGGCGTCAGTCGGCGACTCTACCCCTGGGCAATGGGCATATATATATATATATATATATTTCCATGTAAACGAATTATTACGTGACCTATGTTTCTGCCATGAGTGGTGTCTTCAGGCGATTTTCAATAACTGATTTCATTTTACCGTTCAAAAATTACCTGTTACGTGAGCGTTCTTTAAAAAGACGGTAAAATAAAATCAGTTATTGAAAATCGACTGAAGACACCACTCATGGCAGAAACCTAGGTCGCGTAATAACTCGTTTACAAATGGAAAATATTCAAAATTTCTACAATTGTATTTTAATACAAATATGCACTGGTCTAATTTTATTATGACCAAAAACTAAGTAATTAAACAATCCATATATATATATATATATATATATATATATATATATATATATAATTTATTTAATCTGATTATATATATAATTTATTTAATCTGATTATATATATATATATATATATATATATAATCAGATTAAATAAATTGCAAACATTGGTTGCTTCTTTTAATAAAATCCCTTCATACTCACGGATAACCTTTCACGTATCACAGTCGAAAGATGTCAGAAATGAGCTGTACTGTTGACAGATGTTATTTTCATTCATTTTTCAAGGTACCCAAGTACTTTCAACCTTTTTCCGAGAACATCTTCAGGAGTGTGAGATATGGTAACAAATGTAACCGGAAAACTGTGTTGCTAAAAATTGCTGTAGATTTTCTACTTCAAATATAACGGTTGACAAATTCATTAGAAAGGTGAAAATTATCCAAAATGGAATTTTTTTGATATGTTGTAATGTCATGGTCATGCACGTGTTAAAACATGAAAGAGGTTGAAAGTACTTGGGTACCTTAAGAAATGAATGAAAATAACATCTGTCAACAGTACAGCTCATTTCTGACATATTTTAATTGTAATACGCGAAAGATTATCTGTGAGTATGAACGGGTTTTATTAACAATAAGCGCACATAATGTTTGCAATTTATTTAATCTGACATGTTTAAAAGAAAATTTGCTGCTAAATATATATATATATATATATATATATATATATTAAGACAAATAATCTAGACATGTGCCTATTTCAATCCTCTAAAATTTACGGACCAATTTTTAATGTTGTTATTAAACTCATTAAGGCATCGTTATTTTACACATTTGTTCTTTCTCCAATTGTTTTTTTCTCTCCTCAAATCATGTTCAGCGGTGGATTGCTAAGATAAAAATTTAATGTAAACACGTATGAACGCACTCCGTTATTGTTTATGCAAAAGTTAATGTTATCTAAGGGAGGTAATTTAATTTATATTTGTAAATTTTTAAAAATCACAATTACGGTATTTTTAAAACATTGTTCTCATAACTGTATTTGTTATGATTTACATATTTAAAAACCTTTCTGTTATAGACGTTTTAAAACCTTGTTGGTATAATCATAATTAATATTTAGTGTTGGTTGTATTGTCTTATATAGAGGGCTTCAAGAATTTGAAGTTTGTTTATTATTTCCTGGTGAATTATACTTGTCAATTAATATTTTCTAAATCGTGAATATGGACAAGATTGTTCCTTGAAACGTTGTGCAATAGAGCCTGAAACCATCATATGTAATGTAAATCTCCTTGATAATGTTGTTGTGAAACCGGCACATATATTTACTTTTTTGTTAGAAATACAATCTCCTAAAAGATATTTAAATTAATGTACAATGTTCGTCTTTTACAAAGTTGACGGAGGAGAGTTGTAGTTGGTTGTATTCAATTTACTGTAGTTTATAATTATTATGTTTTTTAATTTTTTACTGGGGTCAGTAGAGGATAAATCAGCAGTTATGACATGTTTTAGAATATTTCTTCATCTTGTAGTTAGTATTAATTAATTAATTAATATGATTGATTACAACAATGTAGGTTAATATGTTTAGCGTTATTTGAAAAAAAAGTTTGTTAATATTTCTAATACCTTGTCTAATTTCTCCATCAACAATGTAATTAGGAAAGTCGTTATTAATGAAAATTTAATGTCTTTTAGGAAAGTCGTTATTAATGAAAATTTAATGTCTTTTAGGAAAGTCGTTATTAATGAAAATTTAATGTCTTTTAGGAAAGTCGTTATTAATGAAAATTTAATGTCTTTTAGGAAAGTCGTTATTAATGAAAATTTAATGTCTTTTAGGAAAGTCGTTATTAATGAAAATTTAATGTCTTTTAGGAAAGTCGTTATTAATGAAAATTTAATGTCTTTTAGGAAAGTCGTTATTAATGAAAATTTAATGTCTTTTAGGAAAGTCGTTATTAATGAAAATTTAATGTCTTTTAGGAAAGTCGTTATTAATAAAAAATTCTTTTGGAAAGTCGTTAAAATTAATGAAAATTTAATGTCTTTTAGGAAAGTCGTTATTAATGAAAATTTAATGTCTTTTAGGAAAGTCGTTATTAATGAAAATTTAATGTCTTTTAGGAAAGTCGTTATTAATGAAAATTTAATGTCTTTTAGGAAAGTCGTTATTAATGAAAATTTAATGTCTTTTAGGAAAGTCGTTATTAATGAAAATGTAATGTCTTTTAATTCAACGTAGATTTCTTTTTCGTGAAAGAATTCACTTTCGCACGGTTTATTGAATTTTGTTTTATCTTTTTTTTTAATCATCTCACCCCAAGCAAGGCATTCCACTGCCACTATTGCGCATGGGGCTACATAGGGGAAGGTAAAGAGAAGGAGTGGTTAGACATAGGGAATGTCAGGAGGAAGGTGACAGATGAGTAAGGATACCGAGGATGAGGGTTGGGCAGATGGGAAGAGTGTTTGATAGAATGGGAGCAGGTTAGTGTGTTAGGTGTCTATTGACCTTACATTTAAACTCCTGGAGATTGTATCCGTCGGGGAAGCAATCGTGTGGAAGAGAAATCCACAGTCGGGAAGTGCGAGGAAAGAAACTGTTGGAGTAGAAGTTGCGGTTGCATTTTATCGGTTTCACTGTAAAAGGGTGGGATCTAGTTGCTAATCAAGATTTTTTGAAAAAAAAGTTTGTTAATATTTTTAATACCTTGTCTAATTTATCCATCAATAATGTAATTAGGAAAGTCGTTATTAATGAAAATTTAATGTCTTTTAATTCAACGTAGATTTCTTTTTCGTGAAAGAATTCACTTTCGCACGGTTTTTTGTATTATCACTGTTTTGTAATATTTTTTAAGGGAATTCCACAGGCAGAAAGTGCGAGAAAAGAAGCTGATGAAGTAGAATTTGTTTACATTTTATTGGTTTCACAGTAAAAGGGTGGGACCTAGTTGCTAATTTTGTGGCTCGAGTAAATTCATATATAAATTATTTACACTGTTTTTCTCAACTTTGTTGTCATATTCACGATGTTTTGGCCGTTGTACGTTCCGACCATCTTTAGGTGACTGGAATTTTGAACTGAAGCCTTTATTTTGTTCACTCGAGTAGATTGTCTCACATATTATGCAAAGAGTGACAAGTTCATGCAGTTCGTAAATGAGTCTATAATCTTCACAGTGGTCGGTTTAGGAGTACATCGATGTATTATTATCATTTTATTTTACTGGGAAACCAATAAAATGTAAATGCAAAATCTACTCCAACAGCTTCTTTTCTCGCACTTCCCGCCTGTGGAATTCCCTTCTGTTTACTTGCTTCCCTGACAGCTACAATCTCCAAGAATTTAAATGTAAAGCCAATAATCATCTCCCCTCTCTCATGCTCCTTTCTCCGTCCATTCCACTCTCATCAGTATTCTCGTCCTCTTATCCACTTCCTGACACCCTCATAACCTGTTACTCTTTCTCATAACTTTCCTCCTATGCAACCACCTGCATACTAATAGCAGTAAACTGCCTTGCTTGGGGCGATATGATTATAAAAAATATATAACACAGCCCTAAGATTGCAGTACAATAGACCCGTGAATAACCCGGACGTGCAGGAAATGTGTATGGACAGTGTGAAAACGGAATACGAACTACAAACTAGAGATGCAAAAGAGACAAAAAACAATGCCAAGATATGGACCGGAATACAAGAAACTATACAAGGAAATAAGAAGCAAAGGCAGACAGGCGAAAGAAAAATGGCTCAACGACAAATGTGCTGAAGTAGACAGCCTGAGCACAACAAATATTGGTGATATGCATAAACAAATAAAGGAACTAACAGAACAAAACACCTGCTGAACAACCAAAGATACTCAAAAACGGATGAACCAGAAATATTAAAAACTGAAGTGGAATTGGCAATGGCAAAATGAACAGAAATAAAGCGGAAGGACCTGATAGGCTTGTAATAGAGATGTTGACACCCTTGTCAAACTTTGGCATAGACAGGCTCACAGTAAAAATAAACGAAATCTACAACAGCGGTAATATACCGGAGGGCACTAAGCAGATCAATTTTCATAGCTCTATCTAAGAAGCCAGGTGCAAAGGAATGTGAACTCCACTCAGTTTAACATAACAAAACTCATCATCCAGATTCTGAGGAACAGAGCACGCAGTAGAATTGACGCAGAGATAGGACAAGAACAGTGTGGCTTTGTTAAAATTACCAGAACAAGGAATGCAATATTCATGCTCATAATACTATATGAAAGAGCAATAGAAATACAGAAAGAACTCTATCTGTGCTTTATAGATTACGCAAAGGCATTTGACAAAGTACGGCAAAAAGATAGACTCTTGACAACCTCGACATTTTCGGAAAAGATATTAGAATAATGAAGAATATATATTGGCATGTGCGTTGTGGTGTAGTGGATATCGGCTCGGAACGAGAAATCGGGGAGCCGAGTTCGAATTCCAGTTGAATTCCTTGCATTCACTTACGTGCAAATACCCTTGGGAAATGTATTAATCCGTCTCTTCCCTCCAGTTATGGGTTAAATAACAGGACAGATTGGGTTCTATAGCCTTGGCTGGCAACCAGTCTACCGCAGAAAGCAATGGCAACCTACTGCGGGATAATCTTCTGCCCTGTCAATCATATCTCTTTCGAGACATGATCGCCCAAGCGTGTTTCACGTATGGCACTTAACTGACTGACTGTTATACTGGCAGCAAACCGCTTGCGCACGGATAGGAAGTGAATTCATGAGGTGTACAAAAATAGAAAGGGGCGTAAGACAAGGATGGTTTACTCACCAGATCTATTCAATTTATATAGCAAAACAATTCTGAAAGAAATAAAATGTTCGCCATGATTCGTTATTGGCAGCCACGATCTCAACAAAGTAAGATACGCAGATGACATGGTGCTGATAGTAGATATAAAAATGTGAATGCAGGTCCTCCTACAGAAGACAGCAAGAGGAAGCGAGAAGAAAGGACTAAGTGTAAACTTCAAGGAAACTGATTGTATGGTCATGCAGCAAAAAGATGAACCGAAAATGCTAACTAAACGTTGGAAAAACTAAAATAAAACAAGAAATTTAAATACCTGAGAAGCGTGCTGACAGAGAATGAAAAGTGCTATGTTGAAATCCAAGGACGAATTTCAAAATCTAACCAGAGTCTTGAAAAAACAGGAAAATCTCATAGTCAACAAAAAAAAGAGAGTGCTGGATTGCTGTGTCCTTCTCTATGGAAGTGAATGTTGAACGATCTCATCAAGGATGAAGGAGAAGCTTTGGCAACAGAAATGTGGTTTTGCAGAAGGATGCTTAGGATACCATGGACTGAGCAAGTGTCTAACGACGAGATTATTGAGAGGATGGAAACGAGAAGAAAACTCTTACTTAAAATAAGGAAGAGACACATGAGAATTCTGGGACATGTAATGAGGAAGGATAGCTTGGAAAACATAATACAAACAAGACAGATAGAGAGACAGTGGAAAACAGTGCGAGACCTACTTGATAGGGAGGAAGAGCGGGATTTGGGTGAGATATTTCTTCTCTGTTCTTCCTTTCTTCCTCTCTGCTCTTTTTTTCTTCCTCTCTGCTCTTTTTTTCTTCCTCTCTGCTCTTCTTTTCTTCTTCTCTGTTCTTCTTTTCTTCCTCTCTGTTCTTCTTTTCTATTTCTCTGCTCTTCCATTCTTTTTCTCTGTTCTTCCTTTCTTTTTCTCTGCTCTTCCATTCTTTTTCTCTGTTCTTCCTTTCTTTTTCTCTGTTCTTCCTTTCTTTTTCTCTGTTCTTCCTTTCTTTTTCTCTGTTCTTCCTTTCTTTTTCTCTGCTCTTCCTTTCTGCTTCTCTGATCTTTCTTTCTTCTTCTTGATCTTTCTTTCTTCTTCTTCTCTGATCTTTCTTTCTTCTTCTTCTCTGATCTTTCTTTCTTCTTCTTCTCTGATCTTTCTTTCTTCTTCTTCTGATCTTCTTCTTCTTCTCTGATCTTCTTCTTCTTCTCTGATCTTTTTTTCTTCTTCTCTGATCTTTTTCTTCTTCTCTGTTCTTCTTTTCTTCTTCTCTGTTCTTCTTTTCTTTTTCTCTGTTCTTTTCTATTTCTCTGATCTTTCTTTTCTTCTTCTTCTCTGATCTTTCTTTTCTTCCTCTCTGATCTTTCTTTTCTTCTCTGTTCTTTCTTCCTTTCTTTCGTTACCACTCTTTCTTTCTCGCTCTACCTTTTTTTTTACTTGTCGAAAGACTTAAGTTATAGAAGGAATTCACTAAATGTTTTAACGTTTTTTGCTTTAACTTTTGATAGTTAACTTCTGCTGATTGTGCAATTACCACCAGAAACGCAGATGAACACCTGGTTTCACGGACCCCAACTTTTAATAGCACTCAAAACAGACACACGCACAAGAAGCATAAATGCATTCCCCATTTATGCTGACAACCGCGATACTATTTTACCGCCATCTTGAAAATACCGATGCAAATAGATATGCATTCTTGCACAACTTTTCAAGATGGCGACGTAATAGTATCAGGCCGCGATGGCCGACGATTTGTAGCATGTAAGCTGGTGAGTAGTCGCACAAATAAACGAATTCAAAAGTAATTATAACCTCGCCGGAGGTGTTTGCGCTCCGTGCAGGAAACGCGTCACTAATGACACCGTCAGATAATGCAGTGTATTGACACCGAAGGAAAATGGCGCTAGAACTTGTGAAATCCGGAAGGAAAAACGGTGTTTTATTTCTATTTCATTTCATTCTTTTCAGCAGTCTGTAAACATGCATTTTAAAACTGACGAATGCTTCTCTTCACTACATTCGTTTAACTTACAACATATTTACACAAAAAACAGGTCATTTTGCGTTTTTCTGGATTTAATACAATCATTTCTCTTGATGAAAATAGAAAATGTTTAATTGTCTTAGTATATAAATATATGAGGAATTTAAACCCGAAGAAATGTTTTAATTTTTTTTTTTTACAAAATTTTGCAATTGAAACATTTTAATTTCTCTGATATATTCAAATGAATGCTGGTTCATCAACATAGGATGTCTGATCAAGGCTTAGATTAGAAAAAGACGACATTTTTTAAGATCTACAA
The DNA here is from genome assembly GCA_037127315.1 of Ascarosepion bandense. Classification (NCBI taxonomy): domain Eukaryota; kingdom Metazoa; phylum Mollusca; class Cephalopoda; order Sepiida; family Sepiidae; genus Ascarosepion; species Ascarosepion bandense. Next base: position 4,139,078 of record JBBBDQ010000201.1, on the reverse strand, counting down.
AGGACATCAAATTTTGGCGCACCATGATTACCTACGTCCTGAAGGGACACGGTACATAGAAGAGGATGTAATAATAGTAAACTGAGAGATTTTTTTAAATAATTATGCAATAAATCTAAAATCTTTTTCGCCAGAAAAAGATTTTTAGTGTAAGAAAGATTTGCTTGATATCCAATCAGTACGAGTAAGTAATATGAAAAACTATAGAAATAATAATATATATTTGATATATGAAATAATATAAATAAGAGTATAATAATAATAGTAAATTAAGTAACTTTTCTGAAATAATTATGCCATGAATCTAAAATGTATCGCCATAAAAAAATTCTTAAATTAAGAAAGATGTGCTTGATACCAAAACTCCACAAGTAATTAATATGAAATAATTTAGGAATAATATATATTTTGCATATGAAATTATAGTAAATTCAGTGATTTTTTTTTTTATAAATAATTATTCAATAAAACAAAAATGTTCCGTCAGAAGATTTTTGAAATAACAAATATTTGCCTGATGCCAAAACTCTACAAGTAATATAGGAATTGAACTTCAAATTTGCTTATAAACTTCTTATATATATATATATATATATATAAGGAGTTTATCGATGTTGCTTAACTTTGATATATAAGGAGTTTACTCGATGTTGCTTAACTTCGATGACCGGACGAGAACCGGTGTATTCAACACGAGATATATATATATATATATATATATATATATATATATCGTGTTGGATACACCGGTTCTCGTCCGATCACCGAAGTTAAGCAACATTGAGTCTGGTCAGTACTTAGATGGGTGCCCGTTTGGGAATATTAGGTGCTATAAACGTAAGGACCAAGGGTTGTCCACAATGCCCCATAAAAAAACTGTTTGTTACGGAAACAGTAACAAAAAAAGTTACTACCCTATACCCCATTGGGTGTAAAAGGGGTGAGATGGTGATATATGTAATGGTAAGAAACGTGTCACAGTCAAACATGTTTAACTTTTATTAAAATTTCTTCAGAGACCAGATTAGAAATAAAAAAATGTTCATTTTTTACAAAGAGACAATATCCTGCAATGTTGTTCAGTGTCGATTCTCATTGATCAAATATGTGTCACGTAGACGATTTTTTTAAATGTATGTATGTGAAAAACATTGTAGGTGTATGTATGCATAGGAATTCTAGTCTGTCTACATGTATATGTGCATAATAATCGCATGTCAAGTGTATTAAGACGATGGACAATTTTTAAATACATGTTAAAAATATTGGATGATAATTTGTGTTTTTATTGGTCGGTTAACATTAGTGTCGTGGACTTGTTTTCGCACTGAAGGTTATTATCGTGCTATGCCGGTTGCTAATCGACTTAACGTACCCAAAATGTTAGGAACTTGGTAATCTTCCACTGAAAGCTGACTCTTTAGTATTCGGCTAACTGCCTAGTAGTACTACTGAACACAAATAGAAGTCTAAAAAACTTCCCAAGAACTTCCTGTTAACTCTTATTAATATAAGAGGGAGAGTTCATTATCTGAGGAATATGTGTGTTTTTCCCCATAACACTTTCATAGGCCAGTATCAATTTTTTTTAACTTGCTAAATTAGTTTTATTGTTTTCCAAATATTTTCACAAGTCGGCATCTACACTGATGTCTCCCACATACTCCTGTCTCAGTAAGAAATCTACCAAGGCTACACCGTAAACCTTGTCGCTGCTCTTGATAAGTACTTCCAATTTGTGGTGGACTGGGGCAAGAAATGGATCGTAAATTTGAATGCTTCCAAAACAAAACTGCTCTACTTTAACCCCGATAGATAAACTATCCTACCTCTCGTCAGTTTGGATCACGCTAGTCTCCCAGAAAAGAATACTGTGCGCCTCCTTGGTTTCAAGGTCTCCGCCGACCCTAGAATCAATTGCTGTTACTCTAGGAATGTCGGGTCATTGTGTCGAGCCAGGAAGTTTTTTCCTCGTCAGAATCTACATATACAAATCTACCACTCGTTCGTACACTTTATACTGTTACAATATCTGGTCTGGCACTCCTGCTTTACATCTCTGGGTTCTCGACAAAATTCAAAGGAGTATCTGCAATGTAATATACTCCCATTTGGCAGCTCGACTTCACTTTCTCAACGACGGGATGTGGCTTTTTTACAAATATTTTCACGGCTTCTGCCCTGACGATCTTATCTCTTTGGTGCCTCCTCTACACGAATTTACTCTGGCTACTAGATTAGTAACTAGCTTCCACCCTTTTACAATCAAAACGTTCAAATGTAACCGTCACTTCTCTTGAACTATTTTCTTTTCCCACAGTTCTCAGCCTTGGAACTTTCTTTCTTATATTTGCTTTCCTGATAGCCGCAATCACCATGAGTTTAAGAGCAATGTCACTTGCGATCATTTATTTCTCTGGTTCCCGTCGTTCTCTTATCCTCTCTCCGGTATATTGTTGTTCTTCCTTTTTGCTCTACTCTTAGGTAACGCCCATCTGGACCTGGGCATGACAATAAACTGCATCCAGCAGCAAGGCCTCTGATTACGAGGTTGTGAGGAGCATGGAACCACCATGGAATTGCTGTTGTTCTCAGGTCTACCCTGAGTGAGAGCATCTGTCAGGGTCCCAGCTATGGGCAAATAGTTAACCCCCAAACTGGAGTCAAAACACTATGAAAGTATAAAAAGTATAAAATACATTTTTCTAGAAAAATATACATTTTTGAAGAAAAAAATCTTACCATAATACATTTTTGAAGGAAAAACATATTCTTAGCAAAACATTTTTAAAGACAAAACTAGAAGACATTTTTAGTTTTCTAAAATAAAAAAGAATCAAAACAATAAATTTTCATTAAAATTTGACTAAATCAACTTTCACACTATAACCGAGCATCAAAAAAATACCTTAAAACTCTCTTTTTTGGCATTAAATAACCCACATTGGTGTTGATATGTCGTTAAACAAAACTCAAATGTAACGCCGATCGTATTCCTATCTTTCTATTATTCTTTCTCTAACAACTTCTGTATCTTGATCCTCTTTCTTATCGCTTTCCCCTCATGTACCTCTCTGCAAACTAGTAGAGGTACTGCCATGCTTGGGATGAAATGATTATTTAAAAAAAAAAAAATAGATTCTAGTAGCTTAAAAGTAAATCGCACACTTTCGCAGGCTATAAAAAGAATACGGGTTCTATTCCTGCCGGAATGTTCGTTTGATTTAAGAAGACTTTCTATCTCTAGACGGATAGATAAAAAAAATTCTCTTAAAAATAGGAATATTAACTCACAGATGTACCACTAAATAGGTCACTTATTGTAATATGGAATAATGTCGGATTAAAAATCAAATAATTACTGATCATATCGGACATACTAGCATCACGTTGAGTAGACGCCTTAAATTTTGCTTATTAAAGCAGAACGCCATAAAACTTAACTTGTCAACTCACAATCTGCAAAAATCTTCAAGAAAAATAGTGGTCGAAAAGACTAGAGTTCTCTGTAAATCAAATTACTAAAAACACCTTGCTATAAGAGAGGTCCTGTACATCAAACATCTCTCCACCACCAACCTCACATTTTTTATCAATAAAATGAAAATCTTTTAAAAGATAGAAAGACATCTACTTGAATGCCAGCCACGCCCAACATTCATGGCTCGGAATAAACGCTTTTACTAGAATTCAAAAACCAAAAAATAATACGTCTCATATTATGGGTAAGATTACATTGAGTCAATTACTAGGTCGGTTGGAATTTTTTAGACATTTATAAGAGTATCATTCGTCCATGCATTGAATACTGCTGTCACATCTGGTCTATTCGTTCTGCTATCTATTTCGAGGTTCTAGATAAAATACAAAAAAGAATCTGCAATGTTATTGGTCCTGAGATAGCATTTTGGCTTGAGTCACTTTCCCACCACTGTAATGAAGCTGCACTGTGCATTTTTTTTTTGGGGGGGGGGGGGTAAATATTTTCATGATATTTGTTCTGATGGCGTTTACACTTTGTTAGCTCTATATTACCAATTTGAGTGCAGGAATAGATTGACAGCTAGGTCCCATTGTTTTACAGTTCAGATGGCCAGATGTAACCGTAAGTACTATGCTAATAGTTTTTTGCTCACCCTTTTCGCTTTTGGGAACTCTTGTCTATTCCAGTTGAATTCATTGCATTCACTTACGCGCAAATACCCATGGGAAAGGTATTAATCCGTTTCTTCCTTCCAGTTATGGGTTAAATAACAGGACAGATTGGATTCTATAGCCTTGGCTGGCAACCAGTCTACCGCAGAAAGCAATGGCAACCTACTGCGGGATAATTTTCTGCCCAGTTAGTCATGTCTTTTTCAAGACATGATCACCCAAGCGTGTTTCACGTGGGGCACTTAACTGACTGTCTATAAAAATTTAAATGGAGTATCTAATATTATCTGTTTTCTTAATCCCTGTTCTTTTACTCTTCTTCATCGCTTTAAAAATACTTTTTTCTAATATTCTTTGATGTTCGTGAGTCTTAGTAGCTTTATTGGCTTGTATTTGTTGAAATGTTATATAGTTTCTATTTGAAAGTAGAGAACACTCGGGACAATATCATGGAAAACATGTGATAACATTAAAAATGTAAATTTTATGTTTGATAAAAAAAAAGGATGTAATCTAGGAGAGCTTGAGGTTTTTTCGATGTCTAACCAAACTTACAAAAAAAGTTCTTCATCCAAAATGTAGCAGTAATAGCAGGGGTCAGTTGGATACCAAAGCAACATGAGTTGTTTGGAATATGTTTAAAAATAACCCCCGTAACTCTATTCGACATAATGTGACACAGGTTCATACCACTCCGATAAGACTTGAAACAAACCTTTCTAAGGAGACTTCAAACAACAAGAATTACATATATAATCATTTCACCCCAGATAAAGCAATTATACCGGCAGGTGTTCTTCTTTTTCTAGGTGCCTTGTCCCTTCAGGACGTAGGCGATCATGGCCTTCCACGTTTCCCTATCCCTGGTGGCTCTGAGCACGCCTTCTCCTGTTACACCATGCAATCCTCGTTCCGTCATCCACCTGATTAGGTCCTTCAAATATGTTATCCGTTGCTTTCTCTTGTCTCTTTTTCCCTCTATCTGGCCTGTTAGTATCAGATTCTCCAAGCCCTCCTTCCTCATTGAGTGTCCCAGGAACTTCAGCTGTCCCTTCCTGATGCTCAGTATTAATTTCCTTTTTGTTTCCATCATTTCCAAGACCTCATCATTGCTCACATGCTCGATCCATGATATTCGCAGCATCCTTCTGTAGAACCACATTTCAGTTGCTTCAAGTTTTTCTTTAATCTTTGATGATATAAGAATGAGAAGGCATTGGTGAGAAGAAAGGACAATAAAAGAACAGATTTGAGAAAGACAGAAGATGGCGATTGACGTTTTGTTAAAATTTTTAGGTAGTTTTTATAGCATGTGTTATATTTTTTATTATATTAACGCTATTAATACACCATGTGAATCGCAGCTTATTTTATGTTAAATATTTTTAATAACAAATTTGCGTTTGTAAGATTTTTTGTGTGTAATTGGAGTGTTTTTATTATATTGTAAATAAAATTATATTTTATATATATTAACATATTCTGATTTCACGTAAAAGATATTATCATAGTAAGAAAGATGTAACTCTAAGAGAAAATCAAATTATCCAGAGTCGGGAACGCAAGATTAAAAATTATGCAAATCACAAAAAAATTGCAAAAGAAATTGAAAACCTTGCCATAAGGAAAAATAACTGGTTTAAAAAAAAAATAACTGGTGTAAAGAAGACTTTTCAAAAAGTTGCGTAAGAAAACTGAATTGATCAGGAAGAAAATATTGGCATAGCGAATGTAAGCAGAGAGAAAATAAGTAGAATATTAAGAACATGGATGAGAGAAAATAAGTAGAATATTAAGAACATGGATAAAACCATTAAAGCAACCGAATTACCATCTTTAAAAACACAACGCAAAGAGAATAATATAGGTTAGGAAAAGTCGTGTATGAAAATTGATTCCGTAATTTAAATTGTTATTAATGAATGTGGAGTTATACTGCGTTAACCACATGGCTAAAAGCAAATAACGTCAAAAAGGGTTGCTGAGAGTGAAACAAACAATAAAATAATAGGATTAAAAAACGAAAGGTGATGAGTGGCGTTAGATTTAAATGTTTAAAGATCGTTATTGATTGTAAAGCAAAAACTCGAACAATAAACAAACGAGACGCGCGAGAGAAGCAACTATGAGAATAGAACGCACGGTTATATTTACCAAAAAAAAAAATGATGGCGGTATCAAGATAAATGCGAAGAGTTTTGGAAATTTAAAAACGAAAACAAAAACAGTTTTAAATATTACAACCCCCAATCAGTACGATTTTAACGTAGAGTATATTACTGCGTGTGTTTTCGTGCAAGGGAAAATCGGAGAACTGAGCTTGAATTTCAGTTGAATTCGTTGCGTTCACTTAGGAGCAAATACCCTCTGGAAAGAATGTTAACTCAGCCAACAACATGAAAACAAACAACGCACATGCGCGAAATTTAAAATATAAAATGTAACAATTTACCCATCGCACCCTCTGTGTGTGCGTGTGTGTGTGTGTCTATATTTCTGAGATGAGGTAATATTGACAATATTCGAACTATCGTCCTCATCTTTGTTGCCACTTGTATGACGTTTCGGCCGTAGCCTGGTATTGAACTCACAACCCTTTGGCGCAGTGGATATAAACTTTAGTTACTTCCTGTGACTTGACCCAAAGAGTTGTGAGTCCGATATAAGGCTACAGCAGTGGCGAACAAGTAACTTCCAGGGTTAGAGGGAGATAACTCATGACTACCAAAAAAGAGGCTCCACGCAAAAGGGATGATGATATACCCCAGGGATTGTAATAAAGGTTTCTCTTCGAAATTCCTAGCACCTAAAGAAGGCCTGAGCGTACAACGACCGAAACGTCGTACAGATGGCAACAAAGATTCGGACAATAGTCCGAATAATGTAAATACTATATATATATATATATATATATATATATATATGAGCTTTATTGTAAATTATGTATCTATAAACAAACAATATTGGCAACCACAAAGACGCTCACAAATCATTTCAAAAGATTAACAGAATATTTTAGTTTTTAGAATTTCTTCATGTGTAGTGCAAAGTCACGAGATATTAAAATGAAGGGAATTTGATCGTTTTCTTTGAAAACTGTTTATTTCGTGTGTTAGTCTGTTTTAGAATTCCTTCATGTGTAGTCTTCATGAAAGGCCTCATTGATGATGATTACATATACGAGAAAGTTAACAAAACCAACATCACAAAAGAAACACAAAAATTTATATACAATATCAAAAAAGTATTAAAAACAGAAGACTCCTCCTGGCTAAAGCTTATAACATACCATCCAAAAACACATAAACCAAATATACCAATGAGGCCTATCATATCCGGAATAGGCAGCGTCTCACATAAAATAGCTGGCAAATTAAGCAAAATCTTTCAACACTAATATATATATATATACAATTAAGGAAATACTGTTTTTATTGTGAAAATATTGACCTGAAAAATAACATCAAACATTGGATAGAGGAATCGGAGAAACCATTTTTTTTACTAGAAAAATCGATGTAAAAAACTACTTTTTTTTTACTCCTATTTACTTTTTACTCGCGTATGTAATACCTAAAAAAAGAAAATTTAAATAGAAATATAACGTTTGCAGCAACCCGTGCTGTATTACGCTTTTGTGGAAAGCGATTTAATTTTGCAAATGTTTTAGTTTATTGATTGTGACAGGGGTGAACGCGCGAAACCGTCTCTTACTCCTCTCAGCTATGGGTTAAATAGCTGGATAGAACGTTTTCTCATCAAGTCTGAGAGAAGGAAGACTCTAAATTCTGAACCGTGGAGAAGGCATCAGAAAGTTATTCCAATGCTTCCCCAAGAAGGCATAGCATTTAACAGATGAGAAAGGAAAAAGTCTCTAAAACGTCATGATCGTCTATATCCTGGAGGGACACGACATAAAAATGTATTATCCGCTGAAATTCGCACAATATATACATTCTATAAACCTGAATAAATATTGGGGGTTTCAGTTAAATCAGTTGGTAAACAATAGTTTTCTTGTAAAAATATTGGCATGTATAATAACTTCCAGTACAGATAAATCGTAGAAGCCAATTTTCCCAGGAAAATCAATAGTGGAACTTGTATTTGCTGGTAAGTAAAATCAGACGAAAAAAAACAAAAAACGTGTAAAAATATAAAGTAAAAAATGATAAGTATTCTTAATTTTCACCATAGTTTTTTGATTAATATCCATTGTGGAACATTGACTTGCTTCATAAATATATTGTTGTTTTAGGGGGTAAACAATTTGTTTTTCTTTCACTTTCCACATACTTCCTGCTTTCCTTTGTATTTCTTGTTCATTGTTCGCTCTCCGTGACTTTCCGAGATGTGGCATAGCCCGACGAAGTCAGCAGTTTGATCAAGCTGGTATTTACCTGGCCTCCCCACAAAGGCGGGATGGGGCATTATTTTTTAATCATGTCACCCCGAGCAAGGCGGTAACGCCACTGATGTGCAGGGGGCTACATAGTAGTGAAAAGATTGGCAAAGACAAAACCGGAAACCGCATTCTAAACAGGAAACAAGGGATGAGCCTCTTCACCTGTTCAATAGATGTGGGTGGAGTATGAACCGGGCGATAGTTTAGTCTATCTACTCCAATTGAAAAAAAAAGAAAGAAAAAACAAACAAAGTGAGAAGATTGGAAAATAGAAAAAACCAGAAACCACATCCTAAACAGGGAACAAGAGATGACCCTCTTCACCTGTTCAATAGACGTGGGTGGAGTGTGAACCGGGCGATAGTTTAGTCTATCTACTCCAACCTCGTCTGTGTTCTTCTCCGCCTGAAGGCAGATAATCCGACGAAGTTAGGGGTTTGATTAAGACGGTATTTACCAGGCCTTTTCCCAAAGATAGAAATCGGCCATGTGCCACATTCCATGTGGGACATTTCAAAGCGCGTGCGTCCAGGAAAAAATTCCCTGTAAACCCTACATACGCAGCGTTGGGTTCTTCTCTGTTTGCACGAGATGAGACTTTGCCGATCGACATAGCTTCATCTGGGTTTCTTTCCGACCGAAGGCAGAGATTATGATGAAGTTAGAGATTTGATGGCTTGATTTTCACAAACGAATTTTTACTTGACCCATATAGCCACAATGCTACCCACAAGTACCTTTTCACTGATTTCATTGACCATTATCGATAAGACAGGGAGAATCCATTACGATTCTTTTACATGTATGACAATATATATATATATATATATATATATATATATATATTTTTTAATCATATCACCCCAAGCAAGGCGGTAACGCCACTGATGTGCAGGGGGCTACATAAGAGTGAGAAGATTAGAAAAGAGAAAAACCGGAAACCGCATCCTAAACAGGAAACAAGGGATGAGCCTCTTCACCTGTTCAATAGACGTCGGTGGAGCGTGAACCGGGCGATAGTTTAGTCTATCTACTCCAATTGAAAAAACACTGAGAAGATTAGAAAAGAAAAACCGGAAACCGCATCCTAAACAGGAAACAAGGGATAAGCCTCTTCACCTGTTCAATAGACGTGGGTATATATATATATATATATATATATATATATATATATCGATCTATCGGCGTATGATACATCATACGCTAAAAAACGTCTACCTTCTTCTGCCGAGCACCCATAGCTCCGACGTAGAATCGCCGACTGACGCTAATTCGGTCGGGTTCCAATCCTGGGTTAAAAAGCAATCGGGTGTCTAGCGGTACTGATGAGCAGTGATACAGCGAAACAGATCTGTCTGCGGATATATATATATATATATAAATTAAGAATACCTAGCGAGCCAGACAAACTTGCCTAGGTTTTACCTAAACGGATCGTCAGAAAAAGCTGGATAACAAAGAAAGAAACAAACGACATATATAAAGGAAATTCAATCAGGTTGTCTGGCTCTCTATGTGTTCTTTATTTATTCCGCTCTACCTAAGTATTGAGCACTTTTTTGTTACTTGATTGCTCGTGTCGGGGTGTTTTCTTTGGGCTATGTGCTGACTCGGTCCTAACTCTTTTGACTGATGATCCGTGGAAGGTTTTCGACACGAGTATAGTTATTTCTTTTATATATATATATATATATATATATATATATATATATATATATAATGATTTGTTTGAACATTATTTTTGATCGATACTCGTATTTAAATAGATGCCCTGTTTATAATCAAACAGTATAATATATTTATTTCTACCGGCCGACCTGATTATTTACGATAATTTTTTTGTTTCGAAAATGTGTGTCATTCGGCAGGTTTCGAACCTGCGACTCTTATCTACATCGGAGAAGCTACCAACTGATATGGCGAGTCTTAGACCCCTCGACCATGAATGACGCAGGTTCGAATCCTGCCGAATGACACACATTTTCGTAACAAAAATTTATCGTAAATAACCAGGCCGGTAGAAATAAATATATAACACTGTTTGATTAAAAACAGAATATCTACTTAAATACGAGTATCGATCAAAAATAATGTTCAAACAAATCATCTAAACTTATTTATAAATGGAACTTTGTCTCTGTGTGTGTGTGTGTGTGTGTGTGTGTGTGTGTGTCAGTTACCTATAGACTCTGAAACGGCTGAGCCGATTGTCTTGAAAATTTACACAGTTGTACTATAAGCATCTGCGAGTGTTCTTAGCTAGGTTTTGTGTCGAGGTACTCCCGATAAATATCGATAATCGAAAAAATTGGGTTATAGAAGAAGTGGTTTGATTTTAATCGAATTTGATACACTCATAGACAAAGACATAGGAAACGATATTCAGAAGTTTCAAGGTTGCAGTTCTTACAATAGTGCAGAAAATTTTATATCGATACCAGGAATCAAAATTTGACTTACATCCATTCATTTTTCTTTCAGTCCACGGTTTCGCATTAACTGGAAACAGCTATTGCTTTTTAGTCTTTTGTGCCAACGTTCACTGGGCGCCAGGACCATGGATTAGTTTTAAAGCTTTCATTACACCTGAGCAACGCCGGGCTATACTGCTAGTTTCATATATATAAGGAAGAAAAGAGATTGAGTATTTCAGCGCGCGGACACCTCCGTTGGAAATGTATAAGGTAATTAGTACGGACGGTGCACCTGAGAGAAACCCCGCGTCTCAAATCCGGAATTACAAGGTTACTCATGTTGTCTTCGTTCGGTCATTATATTTCTTGTTTCGCCTTTACTGCAGGGAAATATGTCCAACCAATTTCTGCTCAATTATCTTCACTCGAGCTGATCAGCTATTAATTAGTAGTACCAGTGTTTTTCATCTTGAGACAAGCTAAAAATAAATGTATTTGTGCAAGGGCTTATACTCGGGTCTGTTGAATTTCAACTACTTGCGGTTTCTGTGATTGTATGTCTGTCTGCAATTCTCTCTTGTCGGGTTTCAGAACTGTAGCAACGACGGTTGCATCACTATCGCAGATCTTCTTTTATGTACCATGTCCTTTCAGGAAGTAGGCGATCATGGCTTTCCACATCTCCTTGTCCCTGGAGGCTCTTAGCACGCTTTCTCCTGTTGCACCATGTGAACCTCGTTCCGTCATCCACCTGATCAGGTGCTTCAAATATGTTATCCGCTGGTTTCCCCTGTCTCTTTTTCCCCCGATCTGGCCTATTAGTTACAGGTTCTCCAAGCCCTCCTTCCTCATTGCGTGTCCCAGGAATTTCAGCTGTCTCTTCCTGATGCTCAGTATTAAATTCCTTTTTCTTTCCATCATTTCCAAAACCTCGTCATTGCTCACATGCTCGGTCCATGATATCCGCAGCGTCCTTCTGGAGAACCACATTTCAGTTGCTTCAAGTTTTTCCTTCATCTTCGAAGATATTGTCCGCAGAATTCAGGATAGTGAAACAAAGCAGTGTTAGAAAATAACAATGCACCACACACAGATTATATATATGCACACACAATGTATATATATATATATATATATATATATATATATATATATATATATTGTGTGTACATATATATTATCTGGTGAGTCCTCCGACTCTTCTATCGACCTACCATCCTTTTATCGCTTTTTGGCAAAGTATTTGAGGATATTATTAATGCTGAAATAATTCAGCATCTCACACCCAACAAATTATTTTATGGCAAGCAGTATGGCTTACGCTTCGCCAGGTTTACTGCTGATGTGCTAACGGCCATCACTGAGTTATCGTGCCCTTGACAAGAACAGCGAAGCCCGAGGTGTTGATCAGGATATCTCGAAAGCGTTTGATAGGGTTTGGCACGCTGGCCTTCTGCACAAACTACAGGGCTATGGTATCACTGAACGATTGTTTGATTTAATACTATCGCTCCTGTCAAATCGTAAAATGATGGTCGTTATGAATGGGCATCCTTCCAAATATTTTCACGTGAACGTGGATGTCTCTCAAGGCTCTACTCTCGGTCCTACGCTCTTCCTGAAATTCATGAATAATATTCCTGATGCGCTCAGTTCCCAAGTTTGCATTTATACAGATGACATCACCTTCTACAACCTTTTCAGTAAGAAATCTGCCAGGGCTAACAAAGTAGATCTCGCTTCTGCTCTCGGAAAAGACCTCCAATTTGTAATGGATTTGGGTAAGAAATGGCTCGTAAATTTTGATGCTTTCAAAACGAAGCTGCTCTTTTTTATCCACCACAGAAAAGCTTTTTTACCTTCCATTAATATGGGTCACTAGAGTCTCCCCCAAAGCAATACCCTGCACCTTTTTGGCCACACTCTCTCAACCGATCTCGGGTAGAATGAATACATTGAATCAATAGCTACATATAATGTTAAGAAGGTTGGGTGATTTTTGCCAATCAGGGAAGTTTTTCTCGTCAGAATACATTTTGCACATTTGTAAATCTACCATTCGTTCGTGGATTGAATACTGTTGCCATATCTGGTCAGTTACTCTTGCTGTTAATCTAGGAGTTCTCGAGAAAATCCAAAGCTGGATCTGCAATAAAATTAGTCCTGATATGGCTTCCCTCTGCTTTTTCTACAAGTATTTTTACGGCTTCTGCTCTGACGAGATTATACTTTCTAGTGCTCCGCCCTCATGAGTTTACTAATTTGGCAGTTAGGTCCCACCCTTTTAACGTCAAAATAGGCAAATGTATCCGCCAATTTTATTCTCTCAGTTTTTTTCTTCGCACTTCCCGCTTATGGAACTTTATTCAACATGCTTGCTTCTCTGATAGCTACAAACTCCAAAAGTTTAAATGCAACGTCAGTTGTCATCTATCTCCGTGACTCCCTCCTCTCTCTTACTCTTTTTTCAACATCAACTGTACTGTTTCTTTTTCTGTCTTCCCTTTTCTCAAATTTTAATCCTCTGCGCACCACTAGCAGTAATACCTTGCTTAGGGTGAAACGATTCTACGCCATTTCGATCGGGTTTCAATCCGTACCACAGCTCATCCGTACGGTTAGACTCCGATTGCTTTTTAGCCCAGGATTGAAACCTGACAGAAATGGCGTCAGTCGGCAACTCTACATACATATATATATATATATATATATATATATATATATATATATATATTCAAACATGTTTTGTAGAGTGATATCGACAGGTTTTTTTGTATCCAATTTTTAATTAAATTTGGAAAATTTCCGAATCATTTGTTTTATATAATCGATAAATTTACCAAAATTAATTTTTATTTTCTGTTTAACCAACCAACGAGTACTTTCGAAAATTGCTACATGGCAAGGATTTTTTTTTGTTTTTTGTGTGTTTATGTAACCGACTTTCGTTAATTCCGACGTTCCGCCTATTGCTAAAACCATTTACTAAATGTGACGTTATTTATAATGGTAAAATTGAATGTTTACGTCTATTTTAATATTTTTTACGTACTTTAGTATACGATTCCATATATATATATATATATATATATATATATATATATATGGAATCGTATACTAAAGTACGTAAAAAATATTAATATATATATATATATATATATATATACACGAAAAATAGTATTCAGAGTTGCGTGCCAGGCAATATGATATGATAAAGTCTTATCGTAATTTTCAAAGCCTAAGTTCGTATGGCAGAAGGCTGTAACAGTGGAGTACTTATAACAGCGAATAGTTTTATCTAATTTTTTTATTAAATCTCACTAGATACAAGGCTCGAGATTAACTCAAGATAGAGGTTTACAATCGAAATAGTATTGATGAATACGTGATGAAAGGAAAAATGATTCTGCTGATAAAGTGGATCGACAACAATTGAGCCTTGACTTAAAGAAGTCGTGCTTCCCATCTTACTACAGTCGGTGCGAATTAGTTATTGAGCATAGCCGTGTCTGACATAAGGCTACAAAAACGAGGACGTTGCAAGGGTCGAACTCACTACACTAACAGTTGATTTTCCAATTAACTTGACAATTATCTCCTCCATGATGCAATGATTAGCAACCTCGTCTCGCTGGAACAGTTACAATTGAATGGTGAGTTCGATCCTCAATGGTTACCTCATACTTTCGGCCTTGTGCCATATCTAAGATAAGCTTAGAAAAAACATCATAAATGCTCTGTAATTATTTACTAAACAGAAGTTTGTCTGGTATTGTGGTGATACCGATCGGGCAAAAGCGAGGGACCGGATGTTTGTACTCTCACGACCAAAAAGCATATGACCAAAACTCGGTGTTCCGGTTGAAAACTAAAAATTAATTGAATATTAAATTTCCAGTTCGCGAGCATACGCGAATTTTATTTAGCCCAGAATCAAATAGGGATGTGAATTCCCAAATGATCTGCTGTGATCCAAAAAGTCATAATTAAAAGTAAGTGAATGCAATTAATTCAAGTGGAATTCGAACTCGTCTCCCCGATTTTTCGTTCCGAGTCGATATCCACTGCACCACAACGCACATCAAATACTGAGGTTTATAATGAGGATCTAATGTCAGAATAGTATGTTAACTTTCCTTGTGCATTTAATACGTGCATATATTTCTATCCCCTACCCAACGAGCCTGTACAAAAGTGAATGATGATTTTTATAAGCGGAACTTAAAGGGGACACAAGGCCAAAAGTCAGGATCGAACTTTTAACTCAATTTTAATTATTCTAGCGAGATAGGATTGCTAACTATTACAGTACGCCGAGGAACGCAAACGCTTTTCTAAGCGTAGCTTAGATGTGGCAAAAGGCTGAAAGTATTCAGCATCCAATGCGGTTCGATCTCTTTATTCAGTTGTAATTGATCTTGCGAGACAAGCCTGCAAACCATTACATCACGCAGAAGTACTCATATACAAAAGAGAATGTTTCTGCAACGAAAACTGATATTTTCACACGTTAAACACCATAAAAATCAATTTTCTCTGGCCTTCATCGACATGTAAACTAATCATGACTTCAACTGCAAGAATTGTGTTTTTTTTTTATTTTTTCCTCCTGAGTTACTGAGATCTTTGCTATTTGAGCAACTCTCAAATAACCATCGCAGTCTGCAATTGGCCATTGTTTTGCTTCCATTGTTTGTTTGTTTTTTCTTGGGTAAAAGTTTGGTGAGTTTTGCAGGGGCAATTTTTTTTACCCATCGTTCTTTTGCCGGAAGTACAGAGTAACTTCCGCTCAACTTTTGGTTAAACGCAAAGTGTCAAATATTCTTTTATGGGTTCTTCGAAGAGAGAAAACAAGAATGAACGAGAAATATATCACGTGATGATTTTCTGAAGCTTTTCTGCCCTTTTAACTTTTTTTAAAACTTCTTTGTGTGTTTCTCGTTCATTCGCTGTTTCTCTAATTCTAGAAATATTTTTTGTTGTTCTTCAACAAATACAATTCTTTCGATTCTTTCCCCAGAAATAATCTCAGTTGAGATTTTTTTTCTTTTCTTCTCTATTTCGCTATTTCCTCCCGTTGATTCTTTCACTACCCATAGAAATACCTACATGTCCTCAGTTTTTATTTTTGTTAGAGAATATTTATATATAAACACTCACTTAGATATCGGTCTCTGTCTATCTCTCAACTTTCCACATATATCTACCCTGGTATTTTTCTCTTTCACACACACACACCCATTATATATATATATATATATATATATATTAAAAATTACAGACAAGATATTATCTTTACGTTTTTTTTTTGTATAATTCTTTTCTTTTCGGAACTGAAATTATATAAGAATTGTCCAAAGCTTTGTACTTTTGGGCGCTTTATTTAAAGCTTTCTTAGAGAGTTATTCTACCACTGTATGTACAGGATACTCCTTTGAATTCTTCTCTATCTACACCCATGCTTATATATATATATATAATTTCATATCACTCTGATTAATATATGATACTTAATATCGCTCTGGTTAACACCTATCTAGCTCTCTATATGGATTTACCACTTAATATTTTATATTAAGGTAATCTTGTTAGATTATCCTCACCGCTTACGGGCTGGACACTTATACATACATATATATATATATATATATATATATATATATATATATGGCAATTGAAAAGTAACTACCCATTTTAAAATACTAAAATTTTAGAAATTGATTTGAGAGTAAAGCCTTTAGCATTAGGTTTTATTTAAAATTTGATATGCCCACCAGGTTTCGCTATGAGCTTCTGGAGTTGCCCAGAAATTGCGCCAAATTATTTCACCAGAAACTCTTGTGGTGTGGAAGACATAACTTCTTGTATTCGTCCTTCAAGTTTTTCCAAAGTTTTGGTTTGGTACAGTAGACTTACTCCTTTAACCCACCTCAAAGAAAAAAAGTCACAGTGTTAAGTGCGGACTACTGGCTGGCTACTCATACATAAAATAACTAGTTACTTTTCAATGACCCTATATATATATATATATATATATATATATATATATATATATAATGTCACCTGGCGTATTCACATCCATTTATCTACGATAGTTCTTTCGTGAAGACTTTGTATTTTTTTCTTCCGTCTCTCTTTCTTATTTTTCCCTTTATAATTTTCTCTCTCTTTCTTTTCAATTACCGACATTATCCCATTGTTCACCCACACAATACATTTTTTGTATCTCCTTCCTGTTCAAGTTGATTTCCTTCTTCCATTTCATCTTTCCAAGTCTTCTTTCAGGTAAGCTTCGACAATGTCTTCCCTCTCCCCAAGCAAAGTCACGGGATTGTGCGTTAGGTTCGGACACGCGCAGTGGCCTGCGAAATTAGTTTGTCTATCACTACTTTACAGCAGGTTTTCATTCTTATCCATAGAACTAGCCATTCTCAGATTCTTCGGATTTCAATATCGTACTTTCCGTCTTCTGTTAACACTCTTTCCAGATTTTTCAATTGTCGTACTTGATTTTGTTAGATTTAGATATTATTGAAGCTATCTAAACTTATTTATAAATGGAACTTTGTGTGTGTGTCCGTTAACTATAGACTCCGAAACGGCTGAACCGATTTTCTTGAAAATTTACACAGTTGTACTATAAGCGTCTGCGAGTGTTCTTAGTTAGGTTTTGTGTCAAGGTACCCCCGATAAATATCGAAAATCGGGTTATAGAAGGAGTGGTCCGGTTTTAATCAAATTTAATACACTTATAGACAAAGACATAAGAAAGGATATTCAGAAGTTTCAAGGTTGCAGTTCTTACACGAGTGCAGAAAATCGATAATATATATATATATATATATATATATATATATATATATATAAAAGGCAAGATGTTTGCGTGAGTGTCTGTTTATCTGCTTGTATGTCTGTATTTTTTTCAGCCCTTTTATTTTAGTTTTTGCTTCAGGTTTGGCTCTAAGTAGGTATAATTGTAGTCCTTAGTCTCAGTCATGATACCATTTACTCAGAGGACTTATTTAACCTTCAAAATTCAGTTTACGACGTAAAGATTTATTTGATATCGATACCAGGAAATTAAACTTTGACTTACATCCATTCATTTTTCTTTCACTCTACGGTTTCGCTTTAATTGGAAACAGCTATTGCTTTTTAGTCTTTCGCGCCAACGTCCAAAGAGTCTGAGTTTCAGGACCATGGATTAGTTTTAAAGCTTTCATTACACCCGAGAAACGCCGGGCTATACTGCTACTGAATAAATAATATTAGGTTTTGTTGTTATACATTTTTGGTGTGTTCTAATATTAACTGTTTTCATATTAGCAAAAAATATTGTTATTTAAAGAAGTGAAAAACATAGGTACATCAACAAATAATGTTTTTCTGTTTAATTTTCTGTTGAATATTAAGCACATGAGAAGAATCTGTGAAAAGTCAACTTGATAATTCAACTTAGTATTAACCCTCTAGGGCCATTCGTATCATATTTGATACAGTATTTCCCTATAAGGAAACATTTGGTATTCATTGACTGAGCAGTCAGTACTGCTTTTATTTGAAATTTATAAAATATTTCTCTTAAAAAATTTTTCAGGAAAATATTTCTTTCAAGGCTTGTTTTCATACTGTATCAAATATGATACGAATGGCCCTAGAGGGTTAACAATTTTTCCAAAATACAATCTTTCTCTCCGACTCATATATTTATCTATCCTTGCTCTTTAGTCTAACTTTATTCTTCTGTGTGCTGTTTCTCTTCGGAACATGGGCGATTATGTCTGTCTGTCTGTCTGTCTGTCTCTCTCTCTCTCTCACCCCCCCCCCAGTATAATTATCCCTCGAGGCGGTTCTTAGCATCGTTTCTCTTTTTTTGCCAAACCTTCCTTTATCCATTAATACAACCTCTTGGGGTCAGGATATTTACCCTACTCCCCCACTGAAGCGAGATGTGACTCAAGAACTTTTTTAAACTAGGGAACCGACCACGTACGGGCACAGGGACAAAAATGCTTCAGTCCCCACAACCGCCGGTTGAGCTGGCCCTGGTGACGAGCACGTGGTTCAATCCTCTGCTGCAATGGGATGGCGCGGCTGGGGGACACTTTTCCCCGGAACTGGGAATCTATCAGTGTAATTTTTCACTCCAAGAGTTTAAAGGCAACGTCAACTGTCACCACTTATCTCCTTGATTCCCATTCTTCTTCTCACTTTACACTTTACTCCCACGCAGCTCTTTACACCGATGTACCCGTCCTTCTCTCACCCATTCTACGACACCTACTGTGACATGTTCTTCTCCCTCTATTCACTCCCCTTTTATGTAACCCCACCCCACCCTGCGCATCAGTGGTAGTTCTACTTTGGGGTAAGATGATTATAATATATATATATATATATATATGAAATGTTTTGTTTAAACATTATTTTTGATCGATACACGTATTTTAATAGATATTCTGTTTTTAATCAAGCAGCATTATATATTTATTTCTACCGGCCTGATTATTTACGATAAACTTTTGTTACAAAAATGTGTCATTTGGCAGGATTCGAACCTGCGACCCCTATCCACATAGGGGAAGCAACCAAGTGATTTGGCGCGCCTTAGACCTCTCGACTTGTGGATACCTCTACATGGATAGGGGTCGCAGGTTCGAATCCTGCCGAAGGATACATATCATCGTAATAAAAATTTATCGGAAATAATCAGGCCCGTAGTTATAAATATATAATACTGTTTGGTTAAAAACGGAATATCTACTTAGATATGAGTATCGATCAATAATAATGTTCAAACAAAACATTTCAAATTGTCGGTTGTTTATAACTAGTTTCGTTTTATATATATATATATATATATATATATATATATATATATATATAATGAATTATTTTGAACATTATTTTTACCGATACTCGTATTTAAGTAGATATTCTGTTTTTAATTAAACAGTATTTTATATTTATAACTACCGGACTGATTTTTTCACGATAAATTTTTATTACGAAAATGTGTGCTATCCAGCAGGATTCGAACCTGCGACCCCTATTTACATAGGGGAAGCTACCATTTGATCTGGTACTGTCTTAATCACACGACCATGATCAGACGAAGTTTTTATCATGCTTATATAACACAATTTTCGATCTATCGTAAACAAACCATATCTGCTCTGTAATGTATCGTAATGTCAAACAAATGTAAACATGTTACGGAGATTAACGAATTTTAACGAAACTTGGTTATAAGCAACCGACAATTTGTAATTAATTATTTTGAACATTATTTTTACCGATACTCGTATTTAAGTAGATATTCTGTTTTTAATTAAACAGTATTTTATATTTATATCTACCGGCCTGATTTTTTCACGATATATATATATATATATATATATATATATATATATATATATATATATATTAGTGTATTGAGGCAGCAGATAATTTTCTAAACATATACTGTTAAATATAAGAGACAATGAATGTCAATTATGTTTAATAATGAGCCGTTCTAAACATCGTATAATTTAATTTCAGGTGAAAATAAAAATAAAAATTCTCCAACATTTGGATAATTTTTTTGTTTTTTTTATTAAGTCACCTTTCTGATGAGAGTACAATTAAAGAACATTTCTTTAAAAACCATAGCGTTGTAGGTTATATCAGACAGATGTTAGTCAGCAACACACTAATCCTCACTCATAGACAAAGTAAAAAGAACCTTCAGATATTGGAGGCCATCTACATTAAATCCAAACAACCCACACTTTTAAATCTGGTCATAACACATTACATTGCATATAAATATATGGTTCTGTTATCATTTCGAGCTGTGTGACATCATTGAACCGCATTACAAATTTACGAACTGCGTTTGCTATTTTTGGTAACTGTTATCGTTACCTAGTAAAGTTCTATGTCAACACAAGACAAAATCGTCGCTGATGGTGGATGTTTTTGTGTTAACGTTCTCGTAACCTCTCTGAAGATGGCTCATGTGAGCCGAAAGCTTAGAACCAGTTGGAGAATTTTTGTCTTTATTTTTACCTGAAATTAAAGCCAAAATACGATGTTTAGAACGGCTCATGGTTAAACATAAGACATTCATTGTCTCTTATATTTAACCGTATATATTTAGAATATATATATATATATATATATATATATATATATATATATATATATAGTCTCATTCTGATACTGATTAAAAGTGTTCCTTTTGTCAACATTTTCTCGTAAGACTTGCTTTCAGTATTTTCCACTTCTCGTCTAATCTCCGCTCTACTCTTCATCAACTTTTTGCAACTAGACACGTTCATTTTATGGTGATATCGTAGGGTTGCGAAAGCAAGTTATATATATATATATATATATATATATATATATATATATATGGTTAGTCTTCCGCAGACAGATCTGTTTCGCTGTAACACAGCTCATCAGTACGGTTAGACAGCCGATTGCTTTTTACCCAGGCTTGAAACCCGACCGAACTTGCGTCAGTCGGCGATTCGACCTCTGAGCTACGGGCGCTCGGTAGGAGGAGGCAGACTTTTTAGCGTGTATATTATCATTATACACACCCAATAGCTGAGTGTTCTAATTCAGTGCTGAATGAACGATGCGTAGATGCCAGAGTAGCTCCTGTTTTTCAAAGTCTACTATTTATCCAGAGTGCTTAACCAGGGTTTGAGAATTGTGTATTTAGGCAGCTATCTATTTTTTTATGCAAGTTTCGTTAAAAATGACAGACAGGGTGCGATGGTTAATTTTTTAGATAATTTTTCTACTGATCTTATATATTTGTTCTTTTCAGAAGATGAATTTTGTAAAAATTGCCCGACATTTTATTTCTTGATACGCTTTCGGCTATACGTTTAGCCATTATCAAGGATGAATCTTACTTTACTTTTCACTGAATATATAACATTCAGACAATTTTTATATAATTTATGCTCTGAAAAGAAAAAGAATTATATAATCAAATGAAAAATTACATAAAAAAAAAAAACTTAACCATAATCCACCCTTCCTTTTCATGTTCCGACCATAATTTGCTTTCACTTTCTGTCAACCTATTTACTTATCTTTGCAGATCTTTCTTCGTTCTCTGATACTTTTCACGGCTACTAATAAGACGTTGTAATTTCTGAGATCGCGAGTCTTGTTAAGGAATATGGCAAAACGCTATTTTTAAAACGAGCAGTATGCGTCGGGCATGATTTTATCATACGTACGTGTAGATCCAGGCTTAGATCTTTATCTGTACATAAGTAGCAACGTACTTTCTACACCTTTGTGCACATATTTACCTGTAAGTACACGCATAGGTGTAAATACGTAATTATATATGCATGCGTACATGCATCTAACTTTATATATATATATATATATATATATAAACTAGTTGATTCGTACTATCAAAAAATAACAGCAAAACTTAAGTAATTTTTTATTCAATTGCATTGGTTATATTTTTTGCATGAGTAATCTAGCATTTTATCTCTGCAATTAACTCCTGTCGTATTATTAACTCCTGTCGTATTATTAACTCCTGTCGTATTATTAACTCCTGTCGTATCGAGAGAAGAAAAAGAAATGAATCTTATTTCTTAAATCATTAAAAGAAAATTATCTAAAGAAAAGAAATTAAAAGCAACCGATTAACAGCTTGATCTACTCCATTTTCGAATGAGACATTCTATTGCTATTATACCATTAGACACGTTCGATTAATGGTGATGTCGTATGGTTTCATTAATTATAAGGGAGATCAGGTTGTGTGACCGATATATATCTAAAGTAACATTGTTTTACATACAATAAAACAAAAATAGATCAGTGCACACACACACACACACACACTATATATATATATATGTATTTATAAATGGAACTTGTCTGTGTGTGTATATATATATATATATATATATATATATATATGTGTGTGTGTGTGTGTGTCCGTCCGTTACCTATAGACTCAGAAACGGCTTAACCAATTTTTTGAAAATTTACACAGTTGTACTATAAGCGTCTGCGAGTGTTCTTAGCTAGGTTTTGTGTCGAGTAACCGCGATAAATATCGAAAAAATCGTATTATAGAAGAAGTGGTCCGATTTTAATCAAATTTGATACACTCATAGACAAAGACATAAGAAACGATATTCAGAAGTTTCAAGGTTGCAGTTTTTACAATAGTGCAGAAAATTGATAATATATATATATATATATATATATATATATATATATATATATGGCAAGATGTTTGTGTGTGTTTCTGTTTATCTGTCTGTATATCCTTTATACAAATCCACAATTTTTTATCCGATTCTCAACAAACTTCACACAAATATTCTTTTCGCTTCTGGTCAGGTCATGGGCGACTTATTTTTTCCAATTTCTCCCCTATACTGGAACTCGATATCCCGATATCCAATCAGGTCTGATCAAGATCAGGATTTCGGGCCTTTTATCGTGATTCTTGCTGCGGAATCTGCTCTAACTTGGTAAAATTATAGTTTTTAGGCTTAAACATTAATAGATCTTCTCGGACGACTCATTTTTCCGATATCAGGAATCGATACCTACGGTTTCGCTTTAACTAGAAACAACTATTGCTTTTTAGTCTTTCGTGCCAACGTCGAAAGAGTTCCAGGACCATGGATTAGTTTTAAAGCTTTCATTAAACCCCAGCAACGCCGGGCTATACAGCTAGTATATATATATATATATATATATATATATAGTGTATCTGCAAAAGAATAAAAAAGATGAGAAGAAAAGCTCTTCTTTGTTGAGACGTTTCGTCTTCTGAGGGACAATACCTTCATAAAGTCCCTAAGAGAACGAAATATGTCGGCTAAGAAGAGTTTTTCAATAAAAAGATATTTATATGTACGTATTCATTTTTAAATTATTTATTTCATTTTATTATTTTTTGACGTCTTCATCACAAATATAAGCTTACGAGAAATAAATCCTCTCCACTCATTTTTTTTTCTTTTTTAACTTGCAGGATTTTAATTTTCTACTCTATCTTTGGGTTTTGGTATAAACCTAATTATACATTTATTAATGAAAAATGGCACCTCAGATTTATAATTTATAACGACCTTAAGCAACACTAGTATCAAAAATAGAAATTCAAAGTGAAAAATTGTCTGTTCATAATATGCACCTGATGATTGCGTAATACAAGAAACACCAAATTATGCTTTAACCGTAGGATAATTTAATATATATATATATATATATATATATATATATATATATATATATATATATAAGTAGGATTTATAGGAATGAGAAATAATTTAATAGCAATAGAAATTTTACACTGAGTTGATGCATCCGCTTCTTCATGTTGAAAGTTTTCTGAACAACAATAGAACGACACCCACTTAAAATCCCGTCGCACTGAAAACGTGAAGCTAGAAATAAACTTTCATATAATATTCAAAACAAGGCAAAATACATTTTACGCAAACATGAAGACAAATTAACATAGCTCTCATCACCCCCCCCCCCCACCCCGCCAAAAAAATTGAAAAAAACCAAAGAATTGAGCCAAGGGCTTGGGACAAATGTCACTACGTGCACTTCCTTACTATAACCAAAATATTTTTCTTTGTGTGTCACATACAACGAAATATTTTAAATTAAAGCTGCTTATATATATATATATATATATATATATATAAGCAGCCTTTCTTTAAAATATTTCGTTTATTTTCCTTTATATATATATATATATATATATCCAAAGGAATAAGAATGAAGAAAATAATTGCAACATTTAAAACATTAATTTAAAACAGTGCTCAATATAAAAATAGAGCAATCAATATTTATTATTAATTGTTACTTTAGAACATGTGCAAACTACAAATTGAACAAATTTCGAAACAAAATGTATGATTTTGTAGTAGTTTGTACATGTTTTATAGTAACAATTAAGAAATATATATATATATATATATATATAGTATTGGACATCGAGTACTGGATTTCTAATAACAGAGATGAAATTTAAGTTTTACAATGTTCAGGTTTCAATCCTCATATGTATTATTAGAGATGAACAGAATTTATATTTATTAGTGTGTATGTATTTATATATATATATATATAGAGAGAGAGAGAGAGAGAGCTGGTACACTTAATTCCCGTATTTAAAAAAAGGCGGCATTTATTCAAGCATGGCTATCCACTAAAATAATGTTTATTGTCATTTATGATTAAAACAACCTTACAAATTCTTCAGTCATCTTAATTATTTCACATAGAATGTGAAGATGAAAGTTCGTCAAAATATAAAACTAGAGAAAATAAGTAATCTGAATAAAAGATGGTTGAAAACTACGTACCAACTCATTCACGACTACAAATGAAGAGAAATTATCTAAACTTCAGCAAAAATACTTTTAAAACAATAAAATTTAATTGTCAAAAAATGATTAAAACCTAGAATATGAAATATGAATTAAAATTACGCACTATTAAACAAATGAAAGAAGAAATATAGCTGAGCTTTACACGAAGTTGAATAAAAGGATATATTTTACGAAAAAATACACTCAATGCATTCGTCAGTCATCGTAATGAATCTGAACATAATGCAGTTTTAATTAAATGAGAATGTAATTTAGTAATGTCAAAATCTAAACTTATTTATAAATGGAACTTTGTCTGTGTGTGTCTGTTACCTATAGACTCCGAAACGGCTGAACCGATTTTCTTGAAATTTCCACAATTGTACTATAAGCGTCTGCGAGTGTTCTTATCTAGGTTTTGTGTCGAGGTACTCCCAATAAATATCGAAAATCGATAATCGAAAAAATCGTGTTATAGAAGGAGTGGTTTGATTTTAATCAAATTTGATACACTCATAGACAAAGACATAAGAAACGATATTCAGAAGTTTCAAGGTTGCAGTTCTTACAATAGTGCAGAAAATCGATAATATATATATATATAAATCGATACCAGGAAATCAAAATTTGACTTACATCCATTCATTTTTCTTTCAGTCTACGGTTTCGCTTTAATTGGAAACAACTATTGCTTTTTAGTCTTTCGTGCCAACGTCCAAAGAGTCTGAGCTCCAGGACCATAGATTAGTTTTAAAGCTTTCATTTCACCCGAGCAACGCCGGGCTATACTGCTAGTATATAGAAAATACGCTGACTTCTGAGTCTTTCAATGAAAATTTTTTTCTAGGTTCACATTACATTTGTAGGGTGTGTCGGCTATGCCTGGTACAAGGCCACTTCCAAACATAGCCGACAATCCACGTATTTAAAGATAGCATTAGGTTGTTCAAAAGATATAAGTAGAATTCTGTTCGCTGTTAATGTTATTACATAATTATGAGAAAAAGGAGCAGAATGTTCCATGAGAAAAAAGTATGTAATTGGTTTGCAAAGTGAAATGTATGTAATTGAATTTTTTTTTTTAATCGTATCACCCTGATCAAGGCGGTCATGCCACTGATGTGCCGGGGGGCTACATAAGAGTAAAAAGATTAATTAGAAGAGAGTGAAAGGAAGACGAACCAGATAGAAAGGAGCAAGAAAAGGATGGGAATACAGGTGTGATGACAGTTGCAAAGGTGGAGAGAAAGGAAAGGATATACGGGGTGGTGAAAGAAAGTCCAGTGATTAATAGATGAGTATTGACATTGCATTTAAATTTATCCCGCTGAAGTTTAGTTTGTGCATTTGATAGTAGTAAAATGTCGAGTCTTCGTTCCTTCCTCTTTTTAGTAGGTCGCTACAGGTTGAGAAAAGGAGAAGGCAAAAGAAATAAAGAAGTAGTACTTAACGCGTTCATTTTGTCGTTTTTGTGTTCTCTTTGGCGGTGTGGTGTGAAAATGAAGAAAAGGACGTTGGAAGAAGAGATCGAATGAAACTCTGGCGTGACCTACGTCCGGGTTGGCGTGGAGTAAAAAAGAAGAAAAGTAAAATTGGCAGTGAGGGCGAGTCAGCTTAAAGTTTCTTCTTTAAATGGTGAGATAGTGTCAACTACTGCTTCCATTTGACGGACAGCTGTCTCTCACTGACCCATTGACTGACTGACTGTGACCAGTCAGGGAACCTCCTTAAATATTGAATTCTAGTCACGTGAGAGGCTCCCAGGACGTTTTTTTTTCTTTAGCTATGAAAAAAAACCCGTTTCGCTGACGTATTTTAAATTTCTCTATTTGTCAACCAATCAGGATCCAGAGTATCGCTTTTCAAACTGTCTTGTGAAAAAGAAACGCATTTCGCCGTTTGGATCCTCTTTTGCGGGTTTGCAATTTATTCTTTGTCTTTTTGGTTGGTTGCTGTGAAGTGTTCTAACAGAAGACACAAAGTGTGGTGTAGATCCGAAGGCGAATTGGCATGGCGAAGGAAGCATTCCAGAAGTTGGGTAAAGTATTAAGAAACAGGATGATTTCGATAGAAACAAAGAAGAGAGTTTTGGATTGCTTTTTGAATTCAGTTCTTCAATATGACAATGAATGCTGAACAAAATCATTAAAAATGAAGGAAAAACTTGAAGCAACTGAAACGTGGTTCTATAGAAGGATGCTGTGAATATTATGGATTGAGCATGTGAGCAATGATGAGGTTTTGGAAAGGATGGAAACGAAAAGGAAATTAATACTGAACATTAGGAAGAGTTAGCTAAAGTTCGTGGGACATACAATGACGAAAGAGGGCTTAGAGAACCTGATACTAACAGGCCAGATAGAGGAAAAACAGATAGCGGATAACATATTTGAAGGGCCTGAGCAGGTGGATGAAGGAACGAGGGCTGCGTGGTGTAAAAGTAGAAGACGTACTAAGAGCCACCGGGGATAGGGAGACGTGGAAAGCCATGATCGCCTACGTCCTGAAGGGACAGAGCACACAGAAGAAGATGGATTATATAGAATTTGTATATTATACATTTCACCTTCCTTAGCCAGTATTCTTCTATCTCAATGCTGGATATTTAAAAACAACAGCGATCAAAACTGAAATGTTGGGAAGCTGAATTAAATCTGTTAAGCCGTACGTCTAGACACGTCGAAGGCCAGTAATTTAAAATGTCAATTTAAAGTTTAGCATTCCCATATCTTCAGCGTTTCGTTTCGGTTTATTATTATGAGCGAAATATTCTCATGTTTCAGAGCACAAGTTTTATTCTCAGTTACACAAATCACCCGAAGAAGAGCACTTGTGCTTGAAACATGAGAATTTTCGTGTAATGATACTATGCTTTTATAAACCAGTGTAACAACCATTGTAATATATATATATATATATATATACATATATAATTTCATTTGTAAACGAGTTAAATGAAAAACAGTCAAAAGATCTACAATGTAATTGTATTGAACACTTTTTAATACAAATGTGCACTGGTCTAATTTTATTATGACAAAAAAAACTAAGTAATGAAATAATATATATATATATATAAACTCCACAAGCACTCAACTAAATTCTCTACAGAAAACCAATGTAGTGTATTAGTTTACATGCCCGTTCAGAGATTGTATCTCTGGTACTAATAATAAACCCATTACATATATTGGCTTTACTACAACCACGCTCTCCCGCAGACTTACCTGTCACCTTCCTGATCAGAGTACAATTAAACAGTATTTCTTAGAAAAACATAGTCATGTAGGTAATATCAGACAGATTTTAGTCAACAATTCAATAATCCTCATTCATACACACAATAAAAAGAACCTTCATATATTGGAGGCCATCTACATTAAATCCTAACAACCTACACTTAATAAAATCACGTTTAAATCTGATCATAACACATTATATCGCATTTAAATATATGGTTCTGTTATCATTTCGAGCTCTCACGCGGTGTGACGTCATAGAAACGCATTACGAATTGCGTTTGCAATGTTTGGTAACTGTTATCGTTGCTTAGCAAAGTTTTATGTCAACACAAGATAAAATCGTCGCTGATGGTGGGTGTTTTTAGTTAACGTCCTTGTAATCTCTCTGAATATGGCTCATGTGAGCCGAAAGCTTAGAACCAGCTGAAGAAAAAAAAACTATTCAAATTTTGGAGAATTTTTGTCTATTTTCACCTGAAATTAAAGTAAAAAAAGCAAGATCCATATGTAGACATGAAATAGTGGAGGTCGGTAAGTATGTATCAGCATGAACTAAGTGACGTTTGTAAGTATATGTTGGAATGTACGCATATGTGTATATGGATATGACTTAGTATACATAGGTGGGTTAATTTATGGGGTTACACATATATCCATGGAATTAGAAGTTTCTTTGGAGGTCAACATCTTCACGACTGGTCTGAAAACCCACTGCTGATCTAACGCCATTGCCAAAGTCCTCACTCTCTTTTCCTTTTTCTCTTTTCCTTCATTTTCTTTTTATTTTCATTTTTTTATCCTTCTCTTCAGTTAAAGAAAATGCTTATTCCGGCAAAATCATTTGTACCAAATGGAAGGAATATTGTGTGATCTGATGAAATGAGCTAATTTAGCTCATTGAAATTAATTATAATTTATAACCAATTTAAATGACCTGTTGAGTTTTCCTTTATAAATATCATATTGCTCTGGATAACATCCATTGAGCTCTCTATATAAATATAATACATAATATTTTATATTAAGTTAATCTTGTTGGATTATCCTCACCGTTTACAGACTGGACATCTATATATATATATATATATAGAGAGAGAGAGAGAGAGAGTGGTTTTAATATTTACACAAACTCAGAATAGAAAATAGCTACATTTTGATGAATGATGACATTTTAGAAATCAAATTTTATGCAATTTTACATTTGGCATGTAAAATGTCATCATTTATTTCTGCTTGAAATTATATTTATCTTTTAAATAAATGAGTATTAACTTTCGAATCTTGGTCTTGGGTATGACGGTAAAGTGCATCCGGCAGCAAGACCTCTGATTGGGAGATTGGGAGGATCATGGAACCAACTCTTATGTTCCAAGGTCCACCTTGACATGGAGTGGTAGTATCTATTAGGGTCCCCTCTATTTGAAAATAGTTACCCCCCAGCCAAAAAAAACTGGGGTCAAAACACTATGAAAGTATAAAAACAGAATTTTAAAAAATAGTAAATTAGAAAAATATACATTTTTGAAGGAAAAATATATCCAACAATACATTTGAGAAGGAATAAATATTACTAATAATATATTTTTAATAAAAACTCAAAGACATTTTCAGTTTTTTAAAATAAAAAGAAAATTTTAAAAAAATTTTTTATCAAAATCTGACTAAATCAACCTTCTCACTGTAACTGAACATTAAAAATATACCTTAAAATTCCACTTTTTTGGTATTAAATAACCCAAAAAAGGTTGATATGCCGTTAAACAAAACTCAAACTTTCGAATCTTATTTTATTTCTTGTGTATGCCGTGTCCCTTCAGAACGTAGACGATCATGGTTTCCACAAGTTCCTATCCCTTAATAAATTCTGTTTTTTTATTTCTCCCAAACCTTGTTCGAACATTCATTTACTTAATCTCATCAAGTATGTTACACACGGCTTTCCTTTATTTCTCTTTCCCTCAGTCTGTCCTGTGAATATCAGATTTTCCAAACCCTCTGTCCTCATTACGTGCCTTCAAAATTTCAGCTGAATCTTTTCAGTGTTAGGTATGTTTCTTTTTAGTTTACATTTTGTCTAAAACTAATAGCTCACTTGTTTGGTTCATGGTATCATCGGAATCTTTCTGTAGAATCACATTTTTGTTGCTTCAAGTCTCTTCGTTATCTTCTAAGATTGTCCAGTATTTGATGAAAATAAAACAGTTACAAGAGGAAGGCTCGAATAGTAAAGTAGCCAAAACATTGTAATGTTTTTCCTTTGCCTTTTTATTTCCGTTTTCTCTAAAACTTGTTTGTTACTCACATGTTCGGTCTATCATATCCTTAGCACCTTTCTGAAGAACTAATTTTCTGTTTCTTCAAATCTCTTTATCTGTTAGGAGATTGTCTAGTATTCGCTGCCATATAGAAGGACAGATATCCCATAAATGTCACCATCATTTTTTTTGGGGGGGGGGGGGGTTGCACGGATAAACAAGTAACACAATATTGATTAACTGAAAACGCTTCGTTCTGTTGAGTGAGAAGTTTGTTTTTTTTCTCCCAAACTTTAATGATGACATAAATTCCACACTTTGTTTTATTAAAATGTTTTACCCGATTTATCGCCATATTATTGATGGTTTCCTAAGAGAAAACTTATTACACGTCAGAGAGAATTAATGCCATCCTTAGGATTTTATTATTATTTTTTTTTTTACTTCCTTCCTCAGCTGGAAAAATTTTTTTTTTTCGAGATGTCAGATATTGATCCTTTTTAATTACTTTTTTTTACTTTACCTCTTTTTTTTTTTTTTTTTTTTTTTTTTTGCCTGATTTTCTTCAAAATCATTTTTCTCATACATCTCTCTCTTGTTTTGCGCTGAGAAATCACAGATTTCCTCTGACTTTTCATTGTGAACTCGCTATTTTTTTTATTTTCTTTATATTTCGCGAAATTTCCTGCAAGTTTTATTTTCGAAAACTTCCGTCCGATGATAATCTTTTCGATTAAGCAATAACATTTTTCTTCGATTTGTTTTTAATTTTCATCGAAATCAACTATTTTCAAAAACGTCATTTCCTAAGTAATTTCATTTGCAACAAGGTTTGCTGGTGTTTAAACACAATAAGAAAAAAATAATACAAAGATTAAAGACTAAAAAAACATGAAGTGGGTGAATGGAAAAAAAAGTGTGTGAAATTAAAAAAAAAAAAAAGGAACCTGCATAAATAATCAGGTGTTCTTTCGGGTTTTGCAAAGCTGGTTAGTTGGCCGGACTGTTGAACAGACACGATTCTAGATCATTTCGCATTAAAGCAGCATCCCTCGCTCCCGGACGTTATTCTTCGATCTATGTTCACACTCCACCCACGTCTATTGAACAGGTGAAGAGGCTCATCCCTTGTTCCCTGTTTAGGATGTGGTTTCCGGTTGTCTCTTTTCCAATCTTCTCACTTTTTTTTTCAATTGGAGTAGATAGACTAAACTATCGCCCGGTTCACACTCCACCCACGTCTATTGAACAGGTGAAGAGGCTCATCCCTTGTTCCCTGTTTAGGATGTGGTTTCCGGTTTTCTCTTTTCCAATCTTCTCACTTTTTTTTTTCAATTGGAGTAGATAGACTAAACTATCGCCCGGTTCACACTCCACCCACGTCTATTGAACAGGTGAAGAGGCTCATCCCTTGTTCCCTGTTTAGGATGTGGTTTCCGGTTTTCTCTTTTCCAATCTTCTTACCTTTTTTTTCAATTGGAGTAGATAGACTAAACTATCGCCCAGTTCACACTCCACCCACGTCTATTGAACAGGTGAAGAGGCTCATCCCTTGTTCCCTGTTTAGGATGTGGTTTCCGGTTTTCTCTTTTCCAATCTTCTCACTTTTTTTTTCAATTGGAGTAGATAGACTAAACTATCGCCCGGTTCACACTCCACCCACGTCTATTGAACAGGTGAAGAGGCTCATCCCTTGTTCCCTGTTTAGGATGTGGTTTCCGGTTTTCTCTTTTCCAATCTTCTCACTTTTTTTTTCAATTGGAGTAGATAGACTAAACTATCGCCCGGTTCACACTCCACCCGCGTCTATTGAACAGGTGAAGAGGCTCATCCCTTGTTCCCTGTTTAGGATGCGGTTTCCGGCTTTCTCTTTTCCAACCTTTTCACTCCTATGTAGCCCCCTGCACATCAGTGGCGTTACCGCCTTGCTCAGGGTGATATGATTAAAAAAAATGTTCTTTCTTATCTTCATCAATCTCTTTTTCTGACGGTATCTGTTCCCAATTAGATATTTACAATGATGATGACACAACTATTTATAAGTCCAATAGTTACAACAAAGCATAACTAGCAGATAATCATCATAGGTAACACTTTTTGCCCTCATCATCATGGCTAATACTAGTTTGCTTTTTTTTAATGAAACGAAGTGAAGTAACTACATTAAACAAATTAATATATAATGCCTGAGGTGTGAGGACATCATAGTGGTTCCTCCACGAAACTTCGTAGTCGACGTAACTCTACTCAGTTAAGTGACACACTTCTCTACACCAATCCTATTTACGCCCTCGTTATATCGAGTACTTGACGACAAAAAACATCCTCAACACACCCACTGTCTCTCTCTCTCTCTCTCTCTCTATATATATATATATATATATATATATATATATAATAAATATTTGGAAGCTAAGATAAAGAAAAACGAGGAGATCCATATACACTACCGACCATAAGTTTGGGACCACCAAAAATTTTTTCACAAAGTTTATAAAATTTCATTTTTAGCAGAATCAAATTCGCCGAGTTTGTATTTTTTGTTCTTCTTATGCAGATGTCAAATTTTAAAAAAAGTATTATTTTCAACTTTAAAGTAAACATTTACTCAATTTGCTACTTATTGTGATCAAGTTTTTGCCGAAAATTCAGATTTACTCAGATATTATAATTACGGTATAATTTATTTTTGTAAACCATATTACTACGGTATAAATGGCAAGGAAGAAACAGATTAGCATTGAAAAAAGAGCTCAGGTTGAAATTCTTTCGAAAGAAGGATATTCTGAACTTGGGATTGCTAAAACATTAAGCCTATCAAAAAATGGCGTGCATTATTGCCTTCAACGACTTTGTGAAACTGAGTTAAATATTGACAAAAAGATCTGGTAGGCCCAGAGTAACATCTATTGTAGAGGATAGGCACTTGATCATATCTAGCAAGAGGAATAGAAGAAAAACTCCTCCAGAATTAACAATTGAAATGAATTCTACTCGGCAACATCCAGTATCTGTTACTACTGTTAAGAGACGACTTCATTCTGCTGGGCTTAAAGGCTGTGTAGCATTTAAGAAACCACTATTAAAGAAGGAGAATAAAGGATGAAATTGATCGTACATTTCGAAATGGACTTCCTAAAAATGAACTAATATTGTTTAAATGTTTGCAGGATGCTTGGAAATTACATTCACCAACTTATAAAAATAAGTTATTAGAAAGAATGCCAAGGATTTGCTCTGCAGTAATAAAGGCTCGTGGTGGTTTCTTTGATAAAAAAAAATATGAATTAACTTTAATTAAATTTGAAATTACTCTGTTAATTTTGGTTTAAATTAAGTAAAATTGTGAGCAACAATGAAATATATCTATATTTATTCTTCTAAGACATAAAATTTGTTTTTTCTTTCTCTTAGAGAATATATCTAAGTGGTCCCAGACTTATGGTCGGTAATATACATATATTTATTTTCTATATATACACACTTTCTCTCACTCACACACACATTAGTCTACTTACTTCGAGATATATATATATATATATATATATATATATATATATAAATGAAAGTAGACTAGGTGATAAACAAAATAAGAAAACATACGCAAAATTATACGATAAACTTTTGTATGTACGTCTCGTTTGAACTCTGTATTCAAATCTCTTTTGAATGAGAATTCAGTGAAGTATGAAAGAGATTTGTTAAGAACGACCTTCTCGACTGTCTAGCATTAGGACTTGTAGAATGTTAGAGAGATAAAAGAAACTAGTATGGAATAATAATACTAATACTAATGTGAAAAACATAGTCGACCTCGGCCGAAAGATACGTCGAGATTAAGGAAGAAAGATAAAAAAAAAACATCTGATGGGCAATAACGAATACTTTGAGACAGATTCAGGCAGGTGCTGAAGAATGTTATCCGTTTCCAACAATCTACCGAACATTTGAAATCTCTTGATTGGACTGAGACTTTGATATACAGAGTTTTCAGAAGGGCATGGGCATGGACACGTAGAAAGATTTTTAGAACGGGCATGGGCACGTAGAAAGATTTTTTGAACGGGCATGGGCACGTAGAAAGATTTTTAGAACGGGCATGGGCACGTAGAAAGATTTTTTGAACGGGCATGGGCACGTAGAAAGATTTTTAGAACGGGCATGGGCACGTAGAAAGATTTTTAGAACGGGCATGGGCACGTAGAAAGATTTTTTGAACGGGCATGGGCACGTAGAAAGATTTTTTGAACGGGCATGGGCACGTAGAAAGATTTTTAGAACGGGCATGGGCACGTAGAAAGATTTTTAGAACGGGCATGAGCACGTAGAAAGATTTTTATAACGGGCATGGGCACGTAGAAAGATTTTTAGAACGGGCATGGGCACGTAGAAAGATTTTTTGAACGGGCATGGGCGCGTAGAAAGATTTTTAGAACGGGGGGCGGGCATGGGTGAAAGATTTTTAGAACGGGTAGGGCACGTAGAAATTTTTATTTTTTGAACGGGCATGGGCACGTAGAAAGATTTTTAGAACGGGCATGGGCACGTAGAAAGATTTTTAGAACGGGCATGGGCACGTAGAAAGATTTTTAGAACGGGCATGGGCACGTAGAAAGATTTTTAGAACGGGCATGGGCACGTAGAAAGATTTTTAGAACGGGCATGGGCACGTAGAAAGATTTTTAGAACGGGCATGGGCACGTAGAAAGATTTTTTGAACGGGCATGGGCACGTAGAAAGATTTTTAGAACGGGCATGGGCACGTAGAAAGATTTTTAGAACGGGCATGGGCACGTAGAAAGATTTTTAGAACGGGCATGGGCACGTAGAAAGATTTTTTGAACGGGCATGGGCACGTAGAAAGGTTTTTAGAACGGGCATGGGCACGTAGAAAGATTTTTTGAACGGGCATGGACAGATAGATAAAATTTATTAAAAAAATCCAGTGATCATGAAACACAATTAATCGTTGAAAGTCAAAAAACACAAAACTAAAAGTACCAGAATTTCTTTCTTTTCCATATTTCATTCTTTGATTAAGCTTTAACAAAAGTGAAATATTTTTATATTCCTTATTTGTTTTTATCATATATATATATATATATAAACTACTAAGTACTTAATTTGCGTGTTTTCTGGAGACTTAATTACATTACTAATTCCAATTTGATTTAATTTTCGTTTTGCATCTTTCATGAATTAGGTCACTTGTATATTGCAAATAAACAAGCGGAAATACTGATGTACCCTATCTATGTCATAAGTAGCCGAATTTCTATTTAAATTTTCTGAGTATTCATATTAACCAATGAATTTATCTCCTTTCTTGCCATGGAACTTAAGTTGAAACGCAAAGATTTCCTTTTGATTGGTGTTTAGGGAGTGAAATTTTTTGTCGTAAACCTATGATTAGTTGATTTACTTTGGTAGATTGAGAGAGAGATATTAGCAGATTAAGGTAAAAAGATAAGAAATTGAGATAAAGTGAGATAGGGACGGACCGAAATAGATAGGAACAAAGATAGGTTCATGTAAACCTTGTTTGAGGTCGAGATAGGTAGAGCTAAGTAGATACGGTCATAAAACAGATTCCTATCAACATAGGGACAAATACAGGGTGTCCCAGAAGTCCCGCCCCATCCAGATTTTCATAAAAATACACATGAATATCAATTTTATTAATCATAATCATAACAGATGCTCAAATTGTACACGCTCTTTATTAACACATGCATCAATTCTCTTTCTGTGTTTAAATAATACGATGTACTGATGATCTGCTAATCGTTAGCTCCTGGCTTATTTTCCTTACTGATTTCACGGGGCTTCTAGCAACATTCTCCAGAGTGCTGGTGGATGTTTCTTCATCAATTGCACTCTTTCGTCAACCACATCTCTCACAGTTAGCAACTGATCCAGTTTCTTGGAAGCGTTTTATCAAATGACAAGCAATGGTACGGCTCAATGTTTTTTTTTCTCGCTCAGGATGATTGTGGTTAAATTCTTGAGCTACAGAGCGTTATGTTGCTCCATTTCTTCCAAACATCAAAACCAATTTAACTCTTTCTTGTACTGTTAGTTTCTCACCCATATCAGATCAAATCTGGAACACAGAAAAGATTAAAAAAATTAGTATATGGTGCGCAACTTCTAGAACACTTTGTATATATCTAGATCTTCTTCTTCTATGTGACATGTCCTTTCAGGACGTAGGCGATTATGGCTTTCCACATCTTCCTATCCCTGGTGGCTCTTAGCACGCTTTCTCCTATTATACCACGCAACACTCGTTCCGTCATCGACCTGATCAGGTCTTTCAAATATGTTATCCGCTGCTTTCACTTGTCTCTTTTCCCTCTATCTGGCCTGTTAGTAACAGGTTCTCCAAGCCCGCCTTCCTCATTGCATGTCCCAGGAACTTTAGTTGTCTCTTCCTGATGCTCAGTATTAATTTTGTTTTCGTCTCCATCCTTTCCAAAACCTCGTCATTGCTTGCGTGCTCAGTCCATGATATCCGCAGCATCCTTCTGTAGAACCACATGTCAGCTGCTTCTAGTTTTTTTCTTTTACCTTCAAAGATATTGTCCAACATTCACTGCCATATTGAAGACATTGAATGGAGTACAGGGAACTACATAAGGAAATAAGGAGAAACTGCAAACAGGCTATATATATATATATATATATATAGAGAGAGAGAGGCAGACAGACAGAAAGAAAGAAACAGAGATCCATAGATCGTGAGACATTGTAATATGTGGATTCATACAAAATAAGCTTTTATTTGTATGTTCTTTTTGTATCCCAGGCCATGAAAGAAGGATTTGTCTTTCCAACTCTATGCAGCCTCTTCAGGTGACGAGACTGAACGTCTTTGACATTCAAGTTAACAAAGTAATAATAATAATAGTAATAATGACAACCCGAATTGCGAAAATCGAAAAACCCGTTTCCTCATGATATTGACAAGCTGTCTCGTTAATTTGCCTACCACCTTCAACGCAGGAATTATTTTAAAAGCTCGTGCGTGTAAGCTGTTCTCTTCTAACACTGAAATACCATCGATATCACCGCTTTTACTGTATAAAAAAAAACAACTAAAGAGATATGAGCGTTGTGATGCGGTGGATATCGGCGCGGAAAGAAGAAATAGGAGAGCAGAGTTCGAATTCCAGTTGAATTTACTTATACGCAAATATCCTTAGAAAAGATATTAATCCGTCTCTTCTTCCTCCAGCTATGAGTTAAATAGAAGGATAGATTGTTTTATAGCCTTGGTTGGCAACAAGTCTACTGCAGAAAGTAATGGCAATCTAGTGCGGGATAATGTTCTGCTCAGTCAGTCATGTCCCTTTCGAGACATGATCGCCCAAGCTTGTATCACGTATGGCACTTAACTGACTACTGACGGAAGACAAAAAAAAAGAAGAGAAAAAGAAAACAAGTGGAAGAAAGCAAAAATAAAAACGGATTTACAAAAAAATAAAATGAAAAATGAAAAAAAAATAGCAAAATATATTTAATTACTTGAGACCTATTTCTCAGCTAAGGTACCAAAACAAGAAGTATATATAGACGGGCACATATCGCCGAACAAATATATACAGATACACACATCTGTGCATAATATGATGGACTCTCCCGTTGATTTCGAAGGTTGAAGATCCGACAAACTCCTTCAGATTTTATTTATGTCGAGGTCGTATATTACACATCAGTCCTGCTTGTGACCTGCATACAAGTCTATATTTTGTGCAACAGAGGGGATCTCAAAACTTAGCCACAAGATTATTAGCTGATGCTATTTGCCATTGTCGTTCGTCTTTAAACAGACCAATCCGACTGATAGCACTTTGACAAAAATATCTTCAGCGATAGTGATCTTCAGTGAAGTACTTGGATGTTAAAAAATAAAATGTAAGATTTTCTCACGCATATTTTAAAAATATCGTCCATCGTTTTAATACAATTGACACATGTATTATCACGTACTCATGTATGTAAACAGACATGAAACAGACGTTTCTATCTATATATATATATATATATATATATATATATATATATATATATATATATATATATATATATAAAATAATCGTCTATTGCTTTATTACATGTGACGCATAAAAATCAAATCCCTAAACAATATTCGAGCATATTGTTTCTTTTTTTCTTTTTAAGTAAAAAAAAGGTTCATCACTTGTCTCTAACTAGATTTCTGGAAAAGCCTTAATAATACTGAAACATGTTAGATGAAGACACGTTTCCTACTTTTTCTTTATTTATTCTCCTATATCTTGTCAGATTTTAAACATTATTTTCACCTCATGAATATATATATCTATATATATATATATATATATATATATATATATATATATATATTATGTTTCAGAACATGTACATAATTGCTTCTATATATGTCCTCTTCTCTACAATCATATGGCTGTTTCAGTGTTTGGAACCCAAACACATCATTGGGAGAAATAAAAGTTTGGAATCATTCTCTGTTTATATTTGGTTCGTTGTTGTCGTGGGGGTTGGTTGGGGTTATTGGTAATTAAGTTAATGTGTCTCTCGTTTTGACCGTCAGACCCTCGAAGAATCCGGTATGTAAGTGCGAAATTAATGGTATTATCTGTTGGAATGTACGTCCTATCGGTCGGATATATCTTCCGGTTAAAATTTCTAAGAGGGCTTCGTGTTGAGTGGTCATTTTTATGGTTGGCTATCGTTTATTTCTCCCAATGATGTGTTTGAGTTCCAAACACTGAAACAGCCATATGATTGTAGAGAAGAGGACATATATAGAAGAAATTATGTACATGTTCTAAAACATAATTTATAATAAATATTCACAGCTCTATACATAATATATCGAGCACTGTTTTAAATTAATGTTTTGGACGGAAAAAAATTTTCTTTTTTCTCTCCTCATTCTATACTCACTCGGAGATATATATATATATATATATATATATATATATATATATATAAATTAAAATTGTTTTAATTTTTATTTTGAGTGAAAGGGAATTTATGACTCATATATATATATATATATATGTGTGTGTGTGTGTTATCAATGGGTTTCACAATCATATATATATATATATACATATATATATATATGTGTGTGTGTGTGTTATCGATGGGTTTCACAATCATTAGAAGGCAATGCTTGACAATTGTGCAACAACAGATGAATTTTGTACTAGCGCAGACTTGTAAAATCTTGACAGCTTATAGTTAGCTTAATAAACATTGAGTCCTCGGCATAATTTATATTTTAAAGATATAAAAAATTCTCAAACATTTGAATAATTTTTTATTAAGCTGGTTCTAAGCTTTCGGCTCACATGAGCCATCTTCAGAGAGGTTGGAGAATTTTTGTCTTTATATTCAACTGAAATTAAAGCCAAAATACGATGTTTAGAACGGCTCATTATTAAACATAAGATATTTATTGTCTCTTCTGTTTAACAGTATATGTTTAAAAAATTATCTGCTGCCTCGATACAATATATATATATATATATATATATATATATATATATATATACCTACTTTTGTACCATTTGGATCTGACGAGCCGCAATAATAATATCAAAGCGGTGAAATATGTATTATCCATAGTAATAATCGAAAACTCTTCATAAATTATATAACTCTGTTAAATTAAATAAATGAATTTAACATTGAGTTCGTCCCTTTTGGAATTTACCTTGATTACATACCAAGTGTACTATGTTATATATATTGACAACGTATAGTGTCGCCCATTTGTAGTGAGTTGTACTGTTCAAATTAAGAAAATTTGGGGGCTACGATATCTTAGAATTGTTAAGTAATGGATGACTTTCTACCTGGAGTGTGCTAAAGAATCGATCAACCAAAAGGTTCTGATAACACAGGTAAGAATATAAAGAAAAAATTGAACGTCCTATAAATGTTGGACGCTGTAGTTTTCTAATCCTTTACACCACGTGAAAATGCCCATGCTGAACTTGTCTGCGTGTAAGTGTGACATGATATTCCGAAATAGTGCCATTGTCTATAGTGTAGGCCATTCTTATTCTAAAAGTCCTTCGGATTATTTATCTTTGCGCTGTACACCCTAAAAATCCACTAAAAAAGGGGGAAATAACTACTTTCCTGCAGTAGCCGGTGTAAAGAAATGACCTTTTCAAAATCCCTGCTAATGCATGCTCACAATCTATGTCATGTCTCAATTTTTAGATGGATTTTTCTTCTGGGACGTAACTGATCATCATTCTATCCAACTTCCCCTTCCTTTATAACTATTCTCTGTTTCTTTACTATCTCTTTTCTGCCATCCGTTTACACAAGCTCGTGTAGTCGGTTACTCGATTATTCCCTCTAACTTTCGGTATATCCTGTGAGTGTTAAATTCGCCAAGCCCTTTTTATAATGTATTCTAGAAATTTTAGCTCTTTCTCTCTCTCTCTCTCTCTGTGTCGTTCCCATTTTCCTTAAAAATTTCGTCAAAAAAATTTTTTTTTAATTTTCTTTAAAAATTCCTTGTTGCTCATATGTTTTCTACAAAGTATTCTCACCTTCCTTCATCTGTATTGCCTGAGGCCTCTTTTTCATACCCGAGTAGATTGTCTATGCTTCTAGTTTTCATATATATATATATATATATATATATATATATATAAGACAGTGAGTACTTTTCTTGCTTTATTGAAGCATTCTTATTGTTTTTAACAGTTTCAATATGAGTTTGTTTTTGGGTTGTTTTTTTTTTTGTTTTTTTTTTTGCTTAACTAAGTAAAATGATGCCCACACATGCAAGCACGTGCCTCTGCACCTTACCGTACAGAAAGATTTGAATATCGATCGAATGCATATTATTTGATGACCTTAATCTTGCTCTGTGTTCTAGGCATTGCTATCGGTGAACACTAAAAGCAACCGAAGAAATATTTGCAGTACCTGAGATCCATTTCAAAGACCGTATCTCTCGATACCAATCAAGATATTCTCTCCGACTTTGCTCTACTATTCAAATTCGCATTGTGTGTGAGTCGTTGGTAATATATTAGTCGTTCTCTACTTGAGCTGATACGCACATGCCACTGATCTGACGGTATTCCTTTCTCATTGATATATCAGAAATACCACGTATCTTCTTTCGTGGATCTTTAGTCACGGACATTCAATTGGTGTCCTTTGCTCATGAAGGGAAGATAAGATGAGTCGACCTTTCGAGTTGGGAGCGATAAGAAACAAATTCTGCTTTGAACGCAAAATGACTGACGACGGAAATATCCATTTGGTCTCTGGAAGAATCCGAGTTCACAAGCACTAAACAATCAGATACTATAATTGGGAAGTATATCTAATATTTTTATTATCATAAAAAGAATAGTTGCCGGTACAGATCTGATAGACTATCCTCCTCTTAAGTAAAAGACATTTGATTAAACGTTGCAGATGAAGCAAAATAAGCAAACCAAGCATTTTCTTTTTGCAGTCTTTTGCTTTCCTTCTCGTCCTATCTGTTATATTTATAAAATTAGTATATACCTACCGAGGTTGATAAAATATTGGGGATATGCTTTATATATATATATATATATATATATATATATATATATATATATATATAATGCACCGTATAAATTTCTGCTTATACTATCTTTTTAAAATAAACGAGTGAAACCCCGCCGTCAAGCATGACTCCGAAATATTTGAGAAGATTATTAGTTGTTTCCTCACAAGTTATCCCCACTGATCGTGAAAAAGATTATATATATATATATAGTATATCGAGGCAGCAAGTAATTTTCTAAACATATTCTACTAAATATCAGAGACAATGAATGTGTATTATGTTTAATCATGAGCCGTTCTAAACGTCGTATTTTTGCTTTAATTTCAGTTGAAAATAAAGACAAAAATTCTCCAACATTTGGATAATTATTTATTGGTTTTCTTCTAAGCTTTCGGCTCACATGAGCCATCTTCAGAGAGGTAGTTTAAACTGAAATATTATAAAATCCACCATCACCGACGATTTTATTTTGTGTTGACATAAAACTCCGCTTGGCAACGGCAATAGTTACCAAAAATAATAAACGCAGTTCTTAAATTTGCGATGCGGTTTTATGACGTCACACCGCGGGATAGCGCGAAATGACAACAAAACCATGTAGTCAAATGCAATGTAATATGTTATTTCCTGTTTTAAAGTTGATTTTATTGAGTGTTGGTTGTTTTGATTTGATGTACATGGCCTCCAATATCTGCAGGTTCCTCTTACTGTGTGTATGAGTAAGGATCACCGTATTGTTGACCAAAATCTGTCTGATATTACCTACATGTTTATGTTAAAGCAAAAATACGATGTTTAGAACGGCTCATGATTAAACATAATAGACATTCATTGTCTCTTATATTTAATAGAATATATATATATATATATTATTATACTATAGAGTATATGCATGTATTCTTCAGCACTCGACAACATAATTTATGAAAAAAAAAATTAAATAATAAGGGACTGTTAAAGAGCAAACATGCGGCAAGATCTTTCATAACTGGTAGTAAAGAGTGAACTGAGCTGACGCTGTCAAGCTATTCTCTCTCGATGAGCGTGACAGGAGGGAGAGACACACACACACACACACACACACATATATATATATATACAAAACGATTTTTATAGTGATAGAATTGATATTTACTCTAATGGTGACATAATATTTTATTTTGTAAATAAACACATATATAGCAGCGAATTTAGTGACATTATTTTTTAATTTCAAATATATTCAATAAATTGATAAATTTTCAATAGATTTATCGGAAACTCTGATCTCGGTGAGTGGTGTAATACGAATCACTTGAACATTTATTGAATACTGTTACTTTACTTAGCTGTTGAACCATTTCTTGCAAAAGGTTTTGCTAGACTTAAAAATAACTTAAGCTCTAGTAATTCATTACATAATTTGGTTGGTGTAATTTTGTGTTGTATTATTGGAATATTACTTTGTCTGAATTTTGGGGATAAAAAGTTGTTATTGGGGATAAAATGTTATTCTTCAATATGGCAATGAATGCTGGACAATATCATTAAAAATGAAGGAAAAACTTGAAGCAACTGAAATGTTTCTACAGAAGGATGTGAGCAATGATGAGGCTTCGGAAAGGATGGAAACGAAAAGGAAATTAATACTGAACATCAGGATAAGACAACTAATTTTCCTGGGACATGCAATGAGGAAGGAGGGCTTGAAGAACCTGATAATAACAGGCCAGATAGAGGAAAAAGAGACAGGGGA
This sequence comes from Ascarosepion bandense, assembly GCA_037127315.1. Taxonomy (NCBI): domain Eukaryota; kingdom Metazoa; phylum Mollusca; class Cephalopoda; order Sepiida; family Sepiidae; genus Ascarosepion; species Ascarosepion bandense. Next base: position 4,094,910 of record JBBBDQ010000201.1, on the reverse strand, counting down.
AAGCAGCGGATAACATATTTGAAGGGCCTGTGCAGATGGATGATAGAACTAGGGTTGCGTGTTGTTACAGGAGAAAGCGTGCTAAAAGCCACCAGGGATAGGAAGATGTGGAAAGCCATGATCGCCTACGTCTTGAAAGGACAAGACACATAGAAGAACTTCCATTAATGGAAAACGACACTGCATTCAGTGTGCGACTTCAGAAGGGGATTACTTCGAAAGAGATAAAATGCCGAATTGATATCTGTTGTTGTCCTTAGTAAGAGCCGCGGACTTCGTTCGATCAAAGCCAATTTTAACCAGGATTCTGAGGAATCGGTTGTCTATAGATGACAGTCTCTTAGGAAAGGCATAAATGTATATCTTTTTTTTCTGTATTGATGAGTGCTGCTTTCCGAATTTATTTTTAGTCTGACGTATTGGGGCGCGTCAATATCCTGATTATATCATTATTTTCGTTTCATCTTTCATGTGCTGTGTATTTTAATTGCAGTTAAGTCTTCAAGCGATGTCGTTTCTGTTGTTTGGTACATTTGGGCTTCTGTCGCAAGAATCCACGAGGTTCGAATAAAAAATGGTCCTCGCTAATACCTACTAGGGAGAATTGATGCAGTATAAAGCGTAAAGCTACCAAAATGTCTGAGAATGATGAAACTTCTTTTTTGGAGATGAGATTACAACCAGGTTCCTTTGTTCCCAGGATGCATAATGCCAATTTATATTATTCTCTCTTGTTTGTTGTTTATATATATATATATATATATATATATATATATATATATATATATATAATTTTTACTATTTTCCTTCTGTTTATTGCCCACAAGATCATTATTCTTTATGATATCACAATCGGCCGATTTTATACATATTATTATTATTATTTAAAGAACTTTTATTAATTTATCGTAGACTTTGCCGAAATACATCATTGCTTAGATTGGAACTTATTGCTTTTCGTTTCGTTGCTTTTCTATCCAAACTCTTAATCAATCAGGGGAGGGTTAGACTTTGGAAGATGGTTGCTATGGAAACGGCAGTAGTATGCCTAATCATCAGTCACTTCTTTACTTGCGCGCGCACACACAACGTTCCTCGGCTGGGAATAGAAAACTTGATGAATTATCAACAGAGGAGATTCGTTTTATAGATATATGTATCATCATTACGAGGCAGCAGACCTAATTACATAGAAGCAAATATATCTAACATATATGTGTCTGTGGTATGGACACACACACACTATATATATATATATATATATATATATATATATATATATATATACTCAGTAACAATAAATATTTACAGATAATTAAAAACACAATAAACACACACACACACACTTTCAACGTTTTATATATGCGCAAATATTTTACACACACACACATATATATATATATATAAATAGGCACACACGTGTGTAGGTATACAACCAAATACATATATACATGCTGATGTTTACATATGCGCGCACACATATATACATACATAACAATAAATACACACTTATCAAATAAATAGTTGCGTACTTACAAACATATATCTTAACGCCCATTTTTAAGCAAAAATTAATTTAAACTAGTCTCGTCAAATTCAGCCAACAATGTCTTTGTTTATTGTTTATTCCTATTTATTCATTTAAGTATTTTATTTTTTTATGGCATTTTTTTCCACAATTCCGAATAAGATGTTTTACATCTAAATCAAAATTGTGAATAAACTGTCCGAAGTTCCTGAAAAAGATAACAGTGCATGAACTGTGCGCTGTTTATTTAGAGTTTTGATTTGGGTGTACAATATCTTATTCGAAAATTATATATACATATATATTATGTGTGTGTGTGTGTATATCTGGCAGCTCGGCTGCAGTCGCTCTCTCACCGCCGTGACGTGGTTTCCCTGTGTCTCTTCTACAAATACTTTCACGGCTTCTGCTTTGATGAACTTAGATCACTGGTGCCACCTATGTATGAATTTACACGAGCTACTATACTAGCAACTAGGTCCCACCCTTTTACAGTGAAACCAATAAAATGTAACCGCAATTTCTACTCTAGCAACTTCTTTTCTAGCATTTCTCGCCTGTGGAATTCCCTTCCATGAACTTGCTTCCCCCTGCGCAACAGTGTCAGTAAAACTGCCTTGCTTGAAGTAAAATGATTTATATATATATATATATATATATATATAATAAAATATTAAACCATCATTACTTGTCGGTTAAATTTAATGATAGTTGTTTAAATAGATATTCCATTTAACACAGATCTTTCAGCGATGTATATCAGTTTTTATACAAATATTTAGCGAGATATGTTGATTAGCATAAAGTCTTTCTTTATAAGGAAATTTTCGTTGTTCATTGACCTAGCAGCCTGGTTAAAAATTTATAACATCTTTCTATTAAAATAATTCTTCGGAAATGAAGGTTTCTCAAGTCCTGTAAATTTTATTGCTTTCCAATAATGTTAGCTGCTTCCTTTCTAACCGTTTGCTTGAAGTAGAATGGAACGTCAGCAACTCTGATTATATCATTAGTTTCTCTTCGACTATGTGTGCTATATAGTTGTAGCCATGAAGTAATGCGGATTGTGTTATATTTTACGGCTCCGGTTGCACCGTACACAAGGTTTAAGGGAGCTAAGAGCTACCCGCCCACAACCCGGCTCGAAGAAATGCTCTTGGCGTCCTCTGTACTCTAACGGAAGGGTAATGCTACAGTTAATGGTGTCTCCCCCACCTTCGCGCTTGAACAATCTATCCAGAATGTTGGATGTCATTTGCACACCTTCGGGAAATTCCGATGACAGGAAAATGAATTCCTAGAAAACTTCGGAAAAAAGAACGTCGTAATTGTTTAAAACTTTTTGCATCCATATATATATATATATATATATATATATATACAGTGACACATTGGACACATGTTATTTTCTGTTATAACTCTAGTTTATGTTCGCCATTTTGCCTGATATTTGGCAAGTAATATCTCGTAAAGTTGTTTTAGTTTTATGTGGAAGGAAAATTAAAAACTCATGGTTGAATCCATTTTTTTTTTTATCAAATTACAAAATTACCATATGCTATAGTATTGGATACATGACACATTTTAAAAATTTCCAATCGAAACTTTGTATTTTAAAAGACTTTAAATATTCAAATTTTCGATAGTACTGGAATGTTATCTCTGACCAATCAGAGAAGCACACAATTGCTTACAAGATAATGCTAATAATCATTTGGCTCTTTGATGTGCATTCTGCAATTCAAGGATTAAAACTGGCAAAAACTAAAGAATTCTCCAGAGATCTGCGAGATAGATCCATTGAACGTCACAAAGGAGGACAAGGTTACCGAAAATAAGCAAAGAAATGAATCTAGCACTAAATACAGTAGGCAATATCATTAGAGAATATATGAAGTATGGCGACGGTACAGCAAACCTTCTAAGAAATGGAAGACCGAGAAAAATAAATGAGAGGACTTCAAGGTGGATCAGCAGAAATGTGCAAAAACATCCCTTCATTACTCGTTCTGAAATTAAAACTGATCTTGAGGGTGCTGGAATTAATGTAAGTAAGGATATCATTAGCAGAACTCTATATCGTACAGGCTTTCATTCAAGATCACCAAGAAAAGTGCCTTTACTGAAAACCAAACATGTCAAAGACCGATTAAAGTTTGTTGAAACTTATGAATAGAAAGGTATGCAGATTTGGGAAAAGATAATCTGGTCGGATGAAACGTTGAAATATTCGGAAGGAACTCAGCGACAAGTGTTTGGTGAAACAATGGCACTGCCTTCAACAAGCACAATACCACCCCCACATTTAAGTTTGGGGGTGGTTCCATTCTGATATGGGGATGCTTTTCATCTAAGGGCACTGGTGAGTTACAAGTTATCCATAATAGAATTAATGGTAGGATGTACAGGAAGATTCTAGAGGAGAACCTTCAGAAATCTGCAACTTCTTTAGGACATGGTCGGAATTTCGTGCTTCAACACGACAATGATCCCAAACATACCGCAAAACTTACAAAGGAATGGTTTGAAAATAATGGTATTTGTACTCTCAATTGGCCAAGTCAGTCTCCTAACTTGAATCCAATTGAGAATTTGTGGAATACTTTGAAGGTTAAATTCATAAGCGGGATCTACAAAATATCAAGCAATTAGAGGAATTCTGCAAGGAAGAATGGGGTAAAGTAATGGTGGATCAGTGTGGAAAGCTTGTGGCCAACAATAGAAAGCGACTGGAAGCAATGAAACAAAACAGAGGCTAAGCAACAAAATATTACATTGATGTATCCAATACTATTGCATAGGGTAATTTTGAACTTTGATAAAGAAAAATGGATTCAACCATGAGTTTTTAATTTTCCTTCCACATACAACTAAAACAACTTTACGAGATATTACTTACCAAATATCAGGCAAAATGGCGAACATAAACTAGTGATAACAGAAAATAACATGTATCCAATACTTATGCGTGTCTATATATATATATATATATATATATATGTGTGTGTGTGTGTGTGTAAGTAAGTGAAGAACAGGTAGAAAAAGGGGGTTTTAATCTGTTTCACTTTAACAAGCTTCTTCAGAGATTTTTTCAAAAGACGAATGATTTACAAATCTTAAAGTTTTTAGTAATCTTTAAAAAATCATTTTTAAAACAAGGTTTTCAAATCATTCATCTTTGAAAGAAAATCTCTGAAGAAGATTGTTAAAGTGAAACATGATAAATTAAAGGCACTATTTTGTACCTCTTCTTCATTCTGTACATCTTGTCGGATTGTGATCCATATATTCAACTATATATATATATATATATATATATATATATATATATATATATATAACGCAATGTTACGAAAATCTCCGGAGATTTACGAAATGTATTAACACCCGACATATTTTAATTTATTTGTTTGGACATTATTTTTAATACTCACATCTGAGTATCTACTCCGTTTTGAATTAAACAGTATGTTTATATATATCTATCAGCCTGAATATTTTTTGATAATTTTGTTAAGAAAATATGTCATTCAGCAGGATTCAAACCTGCGATCGCTACCAACACAAGGGAAGCTGTCAATTGATCTGACGCGTCTTAGATCACTCGATTACAAACGATTTCACTGTCTAAACAACGCCGAAATGTGTTTGTAAGGCTAGTTTTGGCTTCGTTCACACTGTGTCAACTTTTGTAATAGAAAAAAAATCTTAGCATCTGGAATAACTACAAAAACAGTTAAAAAAATAAATAAAAATAATACGTTCCTGGTAGAAGCTGAACAAAAACACATGACGTTGAAACTCTACTAAGGATGACCAAGTTTCATAATGAAACGGTCAGTCTATCAACACCAATTTTAAATTTCTGCAGAGGTGTGGTGAGAAGCACTAAACTTCCGCTGTGTACACGGAAGGAAATTACGAACAATAATTCTATGAAAAAAAAAATTATAGACAGAAAAAGAAAGGGGCCAACACTTTTATTATTACTTTTGATACACCAGAATCACCACTGGAAATAGAAATTTGCTATCTAATTTCCAAAGTAGAAACTTATATTCCAAACCCATTAAGATGTTTCAACTATCAAAGATATGGACATCGTAAGACTAAATGTACAAGAAAGTTGGTATGTATAAAATGTGAAGAGAATGGTCCTAACCACAGAGAAATCACATACATTTATGAAAAGAAAATACATGAGCAGCCTCCAGAGACTGCGGATTCCAGAGAAAATAGATATATTAAATCCATTACTCAGAAGCAAGGAAAAGCATCGAAACTAGCTCCAATACACCATCATATGCAAAACTTACCCAAGTAATATCAAGCTACATCTATGAAAATCTAATGTCAAACAAATTATATGAAACAAGAACTCTTTTAATTGAAAAATAAAAAAAACATTGAAAACATTAAAACCAAATATAAACTTAGAATCAACGCATACCACTGAACCAAAACTACCCACAATGTAAAATTTAACACACACATACATATCTATATATATAGTTATCGTATTGTTATACCAACATAACAAATTCAGTCCGATTAAGTTTCGAAAAACGAAACGCGTCACAAGTAAACTGTTACACTTTACCAGAGACATATATATATATATATATATATATATATATATAAAAAGAAATTTAGACATTCTACAATTTCATGGATAATACATATTCGCCACTGAACTTGCTGCTACGTATTACCCATGAAATTGTAGAATATCTTAAAAATTTTCTAAATTATATTACTCTGTTAAATTAAATAAATAAATTTAACATTGAGTTCTTTTGAGTTCGTCTCTATCGGAATTTATCTGACTATATACCAAGTGTTCTACGTTATATATATCGTATTGCTATACCAACATAACAAATTCAGTCCGATGAAGTTTCAAAAAACGAAACGCGTCACAAGTAAACATTTATACTTTGCCATATAAACTGTTACTGTCAACCCAATAATCGATAGAATAATACAACAGACCTTGCTACAAATAATGCACTTTTGACCTGTATGTAAAAATAGTCTAGCTAAAACACAACACACATGGTGCCCGGTGTTGACTTCACTGTCCACTTATAAGTATTTATAAATCACCTGCTAAAATAAATTAAATTCAACATCTCCAAGGCGAGCTGACTTTTTGTCATGAAAGCGTTCAGTAAAGTAAGCGAGTGACAATAATCAATACATTTTGAAAATCTTTCATTGACATTCGACCAATTTCGAAGTGACGCGTACTTACCGCTCATCAGGGTCAGATAAATCGATCGAAACCTGATTATGTTATAAAAGGTATACCAGAAATTCCATAATCATACGCCTCATACACACACACACACAAACTTACATACACCTGCACGTGTGTGTGTGTGTAAGTGAAAGTATATCTGTTGAAAGGCAATACAAATTTTAAATTATCTTTTGCCTTGATAAAGTCCATCATAAGACAAAATGTATTGACCGTGATAACTTTTTCGTTTGTTTTTAAATAAGATGATCGGTTTAGGAATTCTAAGGACTGATCAAGATATAGATATATGTACACAAAAGTCGGTAAATCGTATTTTGGTACACTTGCGTGGTTTTAGTCTTTCAGATACATGTTTTGTAATATCTGAAATTTTACATACATGTGTATAATATATATATCTCTCTCATATATATATATATATATATATATATATATATATATATATATATATATATATATATATACTTTAATCCAAAAGAAAAAGCAGGAAGGTAAATCCCAAAGACCCGATCCTAATTAATATTAAAACTGATCAAGGTAAAGGGCTCAATGTAATTAATTACAGAGCCAATTGTAAAATAAAATAAATTTCGATGTTCAAATCAGTTGGGTGGCCATTTCTACATGAAATCCCTAAAAGAAATTTCACGCATCATCGGCAACTTCTTTATTTCAAAAGTTTTATTTTGGAATAAAGAAGTTGCCGATGATCCGTGAAATTTCTTTTAGGGATTTCATGTAGAAATGGCCATACAACTGATTTGAACATCGAAATTTATTATATATATATATATGTGTGTGTGTGTGTGTGTGTGTGTGTCCGTAAATGATTTTACTCGGTCTTCTATGCTAGAATCTCAATGCAAGTTATGTTGCTATTTCGCTAACATGTCAGAATTTCTGTTATGATGCCTGTTTAGTTGTCTAGACACGGGGTTTTCCAACTTGTGTTTTAGGCACAGCACACGCAGTATAAGTGTGCACCCCTGTCGCCCCACTCCATATGATAACCGGATCACTTGCACCTTGATTCCTCTACTCCTATATATAAAATCAACAGTGCAGTCTCTTCTACGCAATCTCTTATATTAAAAGGAGACTTCTGATTGCGTTGCCTATCCTTTCCGGAACACCTCAAATGCTCACCGTTGCCTGGTTAACCCCCCAGTAGGTGTCAACAACTTTCATCTGGAGAACAACTGCCTTCGTTCTCTCAGTTAGGGCCGGTATTAATCGCAGAAAGCACCTTTAAGTTTTTCTTTTTCATATGTCTAATAATACCATCAATAGAGCAGCAATTCGGCTTCAAGTTGCTTCTTCTTAACAATTTGTGGGACATACTAGTGATGCGATATTTTTTTTTTTTAATCATTTCACCCCGAGCAAGGCAGAAACGCCGCTGATGTGCAGGGGGTTACATAAATGTAAAAAGATTAATTAGAAAAGAGTGAGGAGTACAAGCTAGTTAGAAAAGGAACAATAGAAAGCTGAGAAAGCAGGTGCGATGACAGATACATAGGTGGAGAGAAAGTGAAGGTTATACAGGGGAGGGGAGAGAGCTAGAGTCCAGTGGTTAGTAGATGAGTATTAACTTTGCATTTAAATTTCTGGAGGTTGTAGCCGTCAGGAAAGCAAGAATACGGGAGTGAGTTCCACAGGCGGGAAGTGCGAGAGTGGAAGCTGCAGGAGTAGAATTGTCGTCTGCATTTGGCTAACCTGACTGTGAATGGGTTGGACCCAATTGCCAGTCTGGTTGCACGGGTAAACACCTGTTGAGGAGGCATCAAACTTTTCGTAGCGGCCTTACTACTGATTTTACTTGCTGGGTTTTGGTGTATTTTACTAAATCGTTGTACTGCCGGTTGGGTAGCGATCATTTTTTCCTCTATTAGCAATGATATTTATAACCTATTTATTAAAGTTTATATAGAGTAATAATTCTCTTGCTTTAAAGGGCTATTAGTATTATAGAAATATTCTTATCGTATACACACACACTATATATATATATATATATATGTAATGTGCGTGATTGGAATTTCGAACTGAACCCTTTATTTTGTCCACTGGGTAGATTGTTTTAGTTTTACGTGTCATACCTCTTCCGAATGTCTTCGTATTAGTTATCTTCCTTTTAACTCAACTTTCTCTGCTGTAACCAGGTACTGAACTCAGAATTATTTGGCTAAATTCACTGGATTTAACCAACGACTTTATTCACTGGGTCATTTGTCATTAAGAACATTGTAAATAATGTCAATAACAACAATATTTCATTTCAAAAATATAGACAAATATCCACTGTGTATATACATATCTAGGAATGATACCTTGATACCACAACAAAAATACAGTTCTGAATAAACAAAACTTTATGCTCTTTTTTTTAATATTAGGACCTAGGCTGCCTTTTGACCAATGCTTCCTCAGGGACCAACATATATATATATATATATACTTAGACATTTTTAAAACGAAGCAACCGGTTTTGCCTCCCACTCTTCAGGCCTCATCGGGAGATAAAGAATTCGAATAAAATAAATCATGGAATGATTGAAGCAAAAAAGTGAATAGTATGACAGAGAAATAAATACTAGAGGCCACTGATAGCAAGTCCCAGCAAAAATTCAAGCTATTTACAGAGAGAAGGTTTGTGGGACCTGATATACACTTTGCTGGGACTTATGTAACAACTGAAAAAGACGCCTAACGTTGACGCATTTGTGCAAGAAAATCGAAGACCGTAGCAGGATTCAAAATCCACATCCGCTCTGCCCCTACTGGGGGGAAGGGATCAAGCGATGGCATTACTCGAAATCTAGTTACACTCACCACAGCAGTTTGGGGGTGGGGGTGTAAAATTGCTCATGAATATTCATCAGATTAATGGAAATGTCAAATGAATATTCCTGAGCACTCTTATAACAGAAGAAAATTTTGAAAACTAATAGCATTCATGCTCTTGTATCTAAATACTTGTCACAAAATAAAATCCTTTCATTTGCCTTGATAAAACTACTCAGAGGACGAAACGCATGAGCTCATATGACTCTTTATTCATTTTGTCCTTTCACAGATATACGTTATCTGAAATTTTTAGACACACACACACACATACATATATAATAATGAGATATCTCATATTTTTATTATAAATGTTTTTTAAAATAATCACTTACAATAAAAATATTTTTATATAAAAATATTCTTTTATTATAAGTGATTACAATAAAAATATTTTACATCGCTACACAAAAGCTTTCATGTTTCAATACTATGAAATGTACTTCGCCAGGCAGTGATTGGTTTTTGAAAAGTAAATGCTACGAAATGGATTTTTACTCCATTTGTTTTTACTCTTTCATATATATATATATATATATGCGCGTGTAAGTTATCAATTTATGTAATATATATATATATATATATATATATATATATATATATATAACATAAATTGATAGCTTACACGCGCGCATATAAGCAGACAGAAGAGAATTCAAAACCTATGCTAACAAGATGTCTTTTACTATCACTGGTTTAACATTGACCATGAAAATACGCAAATCATAAAAGTAAGCAGCCATACACATGATCAACTCCACACACATTGGCATACATGCGATAAGCGTAGGTCTCTCCTACTCACTCCAGCGCAAACGCCCGCATAAAAACATCCACGTGAACGCACTAACGTTTATCCAACCATCCACAGACTTCGATCAATGCACTTACAATAAGAACATTTCACACGTTGAATTAAGAGGTCTTCTTCGATTTCAACATTGGGGAATCCATTTCGCTGTCTAATGGACATCGAGGCAGTTTGCTCACGAAAACCAGGATGCGGCCGAATGCGGGCAACCTGAGAATCTAGTGTAGACGCTGGCGAAGAAGACTAGATTGGTTGTGTGGGGATAGGGGGCGGATACCGTCTATGATGGTCGCGGCAGTGGTGATGCCTGTACGACGTAAATGATAGCAGGATAAAATTCTGAATTCTGAAATGGAGCACTTATCGACGTTGACCGATCTCGAGAAACGAAAACAAAACATAAGACAAGTTTCTTTATCTCTCAAATTTGTCTTTTTCTCTCTCCCCACTCTCTCTCCCCGCTTTTTGTCTTTCTCTCTCTCTCTCTTTCTCGCTTTGTCTTTCTCTCTCTCTCCGCTTTGTCTTTCTCTCTCTCCCCACTTTGTCTTTCTCTCTCTCCCCACTTTGTCTTTCTCTCTCTCCCCACTTTGTCTTTCTCTCTCTCCATACTCTCCCTCCCTCTCCGCTTTGTTTTTCTCTCTCTACCCGCTTTGTCTTTCTTTCTCCGCTTTTTGTCTTTCTCTCTCTCTTTGTCTCTGCTTTATGCCTTTCTCTCTCTCTCTCTCTCCACTGTCTCTTTCTCTCTCTCCCCACTCTCTCTTTCTCTCTCTCTATACTCTCCCTCCCTCTCCGCTTTGTCTTTCTCTCTCTCTCCGCTTTGTCTTTTTCTCTCTCTCTCTCTCCCCTCCCCGCTTTGTCTTTCTCTCTCTCTCTCTCTCTCTCTCCACTTTGTCTTTCTCTCTCTCTCTCTCTCTCTCTCCGCTTTGTCTTTCTCTCTCTCTCCGCTTTGTCTTTCTCTCTCTCTCCGCTTTGTCTTTCTCTCTCTCTCCGCTTTGTCTTTCTCTCTCTCTCTCTCTCTGCTTTGTCTTTCATTTCCCCTTCTCTCTTTCTCTTCCAACCTCTCCGCCTCTGTTCCTCCCAATTGTGCTTATGATTCGCCCTCTCTCAATTTGACTATCTATCTCACTATCATTTCCCCTCATAGCAGTCTTACACTCTCTATTTCTTTGCCTATAAACTAAATCAGATTTTATTGTGCAAGGAAACGTGTTCACAATACATTTACTGTTAAACAAGCAAGGTTTTGGCAGTGTGTTTGGAATATGCTTTTTGCCTAATATTGTCCACCCAATACAATATCCAAGAACCACTCAATATAAAGACTTACTGAATAAGATTTTTCTAAGGGTGAAAAGGGAACATGTAAGAGCAAATGATGAGGATATAGATAATAAAATGACGAGACTGGAAAATATTCATATCGTAGTGTTCCGGAAAGTATCCACCTGGGAGTCTTTTCCACAAATAACAATTATAGAGAAGAAGCTGTCCAAATGGAATTTCTTCCTTACCCCTACAATGAGGATGATTCGATTCTGCTTAAGTTGCACTTGTTGGTCCTTGTTTTGAAAGTTTTAACCGTTGAAAGAAAGGAATCTAGCTCGCTTGAACATCAGTCATGAAAATAGCGATAGAGTGGTGAGAGGCTAATCAATGTTTTGACTGTGTGGAAGGAGTTGTGTGGTGGAAAATGATTCACCGACCACAAGGGTCATATCTGTAAAGTGAGGTTTATATAACGTGAAACTTGCTTTCATGCATGAAAACAGACTGTCGCCAATTACTGACCTGAGTGTCTGTGTGGCAGTATTAAGATTTATCTACATCGTGATATTCATTCGAACGGTGGACATTTGAAATGGTCTAATATGTCATCATGTGTAATTGCTATTGGGAACGAGGTAGTACAAAGACAATGCCATTTATTGATTATATCATTGAATTTATTTGTTAATTTTTAATACATACATTATATGTATAAGTCCATGATCGCCTACGTCCTGAAAGGACAAGGCACATAGAGGAAGAAGATTGATCTGTTGTGAGGAAAAATGTATGTTTAGTCCTAGAATAAATTTTAGTTTTGTAATTGTACATCCTGTACTGTTTTATTACCACGAGTACTCATGTATATATGTGTATTTTTTTACTGTTTCTGTCACTTTATTTCCCCTCGTCGTCTCTATCGCTATTTCATTTTCTCTATCTCTCTGCCTACCTGCCTGTCTGTCTGTCTGTCTCTAGAATATGAAAGAGAAACCAAGCAAGTAACTTGCATTGTATATCAGTAAGTAAATCAATTAATCCATTAAGCTTATTTCTTCAACGACCATTCACGGAGACACGTTACCAAAGATGGCGTCAGTCGTTTTTGTCACTGAAGTCCTTTCTCTCTAGAGTCACATGATTCTGTGCCGATGTAGCACAATGGTTGTCCACTGTTTTACTTTAGTATTTTTTTTTATATATATACATAATTCTTCATGAAGCACAAAAAAAACAAAAAAAGAATGAAAAAAAATCTGGCTTGCAGATTTGTCTCCCTTTTTCACAGGATTAAGGAGGCCAAAAATTAACTGAAATGCTTCAAGACAAAATTCTTTTGGATCCTCTTGAAAATACTTCTGACTGATGAGAGCATTATCTTTTTTTTTCTTTTTTCACTCTTATTTATACAGGTTTTTTATTCTATTCACTCTTTCTAGCTTGTATTCGCATACATATTTGACTCTCATGAGATTATTTTAGAAAATAAAATAATGTATATTTATTTTCATATTAATATCAGGTAATAATAGATTAATGAATTACTGTTTGTTTATAAAAATCAAATTTACATTCATTTAACGCAAGAATTCTTTAATTACCATATCTATACTTTAATAAACTAATATTTTCATATATCTTGAATTTTTTATTCGTCCTTTGTAATGATAAAAAAAGGCGTTTGCTCAGTTCGTGTGACGCGCATATATTGTTTTGTTAGCGTTCGTTATTTTTCTTGCTTTACTATTTTGCTCTTGGGGATGCGTTATGGTGAAATATCTACTCGGAATAAGAAAACTGAGGGCCAAGTTCGAATTCCAGATGAATTCGTTTTATTCATATACGCGCAAATACTCTTGGAAAGGTATGATTCCATCTCTCTTCTCTCAAGCTTTGGGTTGAATAACAAGACAGATTGGATTCTATAGCCTGGATTGACAAACAGTCTACTGCAGGAAGAAATGGCAACTTACTGCGGGAAAAGGCTTTTTCCTATTCAGTCATGAATTGAAAGAGACATGATCACCCAAGTATGTATCACGTATTGCACTTCACTGACTGACATATCATTTTTAGCTTACTCGAAGTTTATAAGACACCAGTTCTTTTTGCTTTTTTTAAGTAACCTCTGCGCGATCATGTCCAGATAATTCTGCACTGATTTACTTCGCTTAATCTCATCATGTTGGTTATTACAAACACAACGTTTCGGTTGTTGTGCATTTTGCTTTTTTCAGGTGCTTGCTGAAGAATTTCGAATCGAATCCTTTATTTAATTCCCTTAGAGATATTGTTCTCGTAGTGCTGTCTATGCTTAAGAGAGATAATTCTTCTCAGTTAACTTGACTCTTTCGTTGAACCAAAGTATACGATTTTTTTTTCACATTTATCCTTTAAAGAGGTCATAAATAGACAAGGTGGTCTATTGTAAAGTGAATACACTACGGCGAGAAAGGTAATCTAGTGGCGGGCTAGTAACTCCCGAAGCAAGGGTATTTGCCGTCTTTCCCCTAAGGCAGGTGGAACACAAGGTCTATTTATGTGGGATTCCGAACCCTTAGGCTCAACCAAAAATATCCCGTAGATGCAGCTTACAGGTGGGTCGGGCCGTTTTATAAACCCAAGCGAGACTTTACCCTTCGGCGGAGCCTCGCTTGGGTCCCTCTCTGCTCGGACGCAGAGAGGTTAACAAGTGTGATTGCTTAGACCGGAAGCAAGTCTCGTTGCCGAGGCAAGTTAGAGGTATCTCCTCTGCTCACTATATAAAGCTACTAATATAGTCTGTCCACATAGGCGATAGGGAGTGTGGGACATTCTATTAGAATACAACATAATCTAGTGGTTGATTTCACAATAGTCAACTCACAAAATTCATTTTGGGATCTCTGCTAAGAACACAGACATTTAATGCTGTGTCGACAGTAAATCTGATCAGATCGATAAGGTCATATTTGCGGCTAATCTAAAAAATGACCTACATGCAGTTAAGTATAATGAAGGATGGCGTGCTAATTTTAACGTCTCCAAAACAAAACGACTTTTTATGAATCATCACAGGGAATTCTTTCTGCCTTCCGTCAACAGGGCGGATGTAAATCTCCAAAAGACTGACTCAATGCGCCTTTTTGGGTTAATATCCTCAGATGACATCAAGTGGAAAAAATATATCGAATCTATTGTTAGGTCAGCTGCTAAGAAATTTGGTTCACTTAATCGTGCTAGACCATTTTCTTTCGTGAATCTGTCTTGCATATGTAAAAGTCCATTATTCGTTAATGCCTCCAATATTACTGTCACCAAGGGTCCGGTGTTCACTATTATATAGTAAGAGATTTTCCTGTTACCCAACAGTTGTTTTTTTTTTTTTTTTTTTTACCAGACATGGAGATTAAACCTCGTGACAAAGATTAAAGCCACCCCAAGTTGAAACACCAGTTCCCTTAGGATCATCGAAGTTAAGCAATGTTCAGTACCTAGATGGGTGACCGCTTGGGAGCACCAGAAGCTCTAAGTTTGGATATTTGGGTAATGTAATGGTTAATGGCTCGGAATTGTTAATCGGGAAGCCGAGTTCCAATTCCAGTTGGGGTCGTTATATTCACATAGACGCACCCTTGGGAAATGTATGACTGCACTTCTCCTTCCAGCTATGGGTTAATTATTTGCATCACTAAACCGTCATCATCACAACCACCATTATCATCCCAACCACCAATTCTTACAATTTGAATTTGGACTTAAATAAATTGCAAAGTGTTGATAAGCACTAGAAAACGAATTCTTCAAACAAAATTCTTCGCCACGTTGATGGCTATTTCAGTTACTAAAATTGTGTCTGTGTATGGGGGGGTGTACTCTTGTGCGTACCTATGTATGTTTTTAATTCAATCAGAAATTCTAAAATATATCCATAATTTTTTTGTAAAAAATGCTTTATAACTTATTACTGAATGTTTTCCAATGATTTCAATAAAATTTCATAATTATCTTACTTTTCAGAGTCGAAAAAAATATTTAATGCTTCGCAAAACAATGAATATGTAAACTTATTTATAAATGGAACTTTGTGTGTCCGTCTGTTACCTATAGACTCCGAAACGGCTGAACCGATTTTCTTGAAAATTTACACAGTTGTACTATAAGCGTCTGCTAGTGTTCTTAGCTAGGTTTTGTGTCGAGGTACTCCCGATAAATATCGATAATCGAAAAAATCGGGTTATAGAAGGAGTATAATTTGATACACTCAGACAAAGACATAAGAAACGATATTCAGAAGTTTCATGGTTGCAGCTCTTACAATGGTGCAGAAAAACGTTAATACACACACATATATATATATATATATAAGGCAAGATGTTTGTCTGTGTGTCTGTTTATCTGTCTGTATGTCCTTTATACAAATCCACAATTTTTATCCGATTCTCACCAAACTTCACACATATTCTTTAGGCTGAGTCTGAGCTTCATGACCATGGATTAGTTTTAAAGCTTTCATTACACCCGAGCAACGCCGGGCTATACTGCTCGTTGCCTATAAGCGAAGATAGTTAAAGTAGTAGCAGTGTCAATGAAAAACCCTTTTTTTTTCTTTCTTCTGACGTCGTTTCAAGTTGGCCATTTGCGCTTCGTTGTATTTGCGACACATTTTTGTTGTTGATTCTACTGGAAATGTTCAACTGTGACTTTTATTTTTAATTGGCAAAGCTCTTTATTTGTGATTGTGACACCCGTCTATAAAGTCTGATTAAGTATTGTCTTCTATAAAAGCTAATAGGTTCTTTCGCTTGAAGCCATTTTAATCTTTGATCCGAGAAAACGGTTGTATAATATACCTTCTTCGTGTGCCGTGTTCCTTCAGGACGTAGGCCATCATTGCCTTCCACTTGCTCCTATTTGTTGCTACTCTTAAGAATTTTCCTCTTGGTATCACTCACAAACCTCGCTCCGCCATCCAAATGTTCAAGCTCATCAAGTTTGTCATGCGTTGCTTTCCCCTGTCTCTCTTTCTCTCTGTCCTGTGAGTATCAGATTTTCCAAGCCCTCCTTCCTCATAACATGTCCCAGAAACCTCAACTGTCTCTTCCTGATGCTAAGTATGTTTCCTTGTTTTTTTGCATTCTCTCTAAAACTTTGTCGTTGCTCACATGCTCAATTCATAGTATCTTCAGTATCCTTCTGAATAAACACACGTCTGTTGCTTCGAGTCTCGCCTTCATCCTTGAAGATTTTCTCCTACATTCGCTGCTATACAAGAGGAAAAATATCACATAACCGTTCAGTCCTCTTTTCTTTGTTTTCTTCCTGTTTATCAATACGTTACTCAACCTTTGTAATGCATCCTTGGTCGTGCCAATACGCCTTCGAATCTCAGTGTCGCACTTTCCGTCCTTTGTTAGAACACTTCCCAGGTATGATAGAATATACATTTCTGAATCAGTTGGGCATCATTCATGTCACACAGAAGATTCTGCTTCTAAAGAAACTGTTTAAGTCCATCACCCGATTTTTCAGGTTAGTTTGATTTTGTAGCATCTTATGTTGCTGAAAAAAATAGCCGTCTAGCAACCTAACCTGTGGTAATTGTCTTTATAAATGTACTCACTTCGGCCCAATAAGACGTTAAATACTACAAAAACAACAACATCAGAAAACTATTTGAAAATACTGAAACCGTTAACATAACGTATTACCTAAAAAATATAAGTTTATGCCAAAAAATATATCGCACCTTAAAAGACAAACTATTTAACGTATATTTTAGCAGCAAGAATTCTCTCAAATATCTTTTGTTAATATGAATAAGTTCTCTTTATCATGGATGTACGTTTTGGGGCAGTGGATATCGGGGAGCCGAGTTCGAATTCCAGTTGAATTTTTTGCATTCACTTATGCGCAAATACCCTTGGGAAAGGTATTAATCCGTCTCTTCCAGTTATGGGCTAAATTATAGAACAGGTTGTGTTCTATAGCCTTGGCTGGCAACCAGTCTACCGCAGAAAGCAATGGCAACCTACTGTGGGATAATCTTCTGCCCAGTCAGAGACATGATCGCCCAAAGCGGGTATCACGTATGGCACTCAACTGATTCTCTTTATCAACATTTTTATGACATCTTTCAAATAAGTTTTGTTTTATCGGTAAATTTGACAAAATCAATATTAACTTTTATTTTATATCACCCTGAGTACTTTCGAATGATACACCTTTCGTTTTGAAGAATTTTTCTATGTGTAGAACTCGTTTTTAATTATATATATATATATATATATATATATATATATATAGTAATCCGCAGACAGATCTGTTTCGCTGTATCATTGCTCACCAGAACGGTTAGACTCCGATTGCTTTTAACCCAAGATTGAAACCCGACCGAATTGGCGTCAGTCGGCGATTCTACCTCTGAGTTACAGGCGCTCGGTAGAAAAAGGCAGACTTTTTAGCGTGTATATTGTCATTATACCCGCCCAATAGCCAGAGTGCTCTAATCCATTACTGAATGAGCGATAAACTCTATTAATGGTTGACCCTATATTGTTAAGGGTCGCAGGTTAAAATCCTGCCGAATGACACATTTTTCTAAAAGCATATCTCAAAAATATTCAGGCCGGTTGTGTTATATAACTCATCTAAATATTAAGTAAAAGACATTAATTATAAACTCCAATAAGATAATGTTCAAAGAAAAAATTAAATGTGTCAGTTGTTACTTCATTTCGTTAATCTCCAGAAATTGCCGTAATAACATTTTATGCAAAATATTTATATTTCCACACAACTTGATTTGCCGCTAAACAAAATCAACCAAACCACCATTTTGTTTATCTTCGAAATTTCTTTTTTGTAACTGATCCATACGCCGTGGTATTTGAAGTATTCTGTATTTATTCATTCTGCATTCTTAATGATAGTTACTGTATACAACATTAGTAAGCGCATTCCGATTCCTGATACTTTTTACCCCTTTTTGAAGGGTTTATCTGAAGTTGTACTTATTCAAACACACAGTAAAACAATGCTGATAATGGTACTATGCAACTCGACCCGCAGAGCCGTTCGTTAAAATTATTCCGAATACCGATATTTTGTCACTATTTCTACTTTTTTTTTTTATTTTTTTTTTTTTTTTCATTTTTTTTTACACCTCACCTAGATTGAACCTATTTCTTTCTACACGGGGAAATAGGTCGCCATTTTTTATCTCGTCTAATGGAATCTTTTCAGATGTCTTGTCGATTGTCCGTTTGCAGAGCGGCCAGTTCGTAAATTGAAGTGAATCTGTCCACTTAGTAGGGTGCCTATCAGGCTAGAGTTTTGACACTGCAAAAGTGATTGAGAGTCTGACGAGGTTGCTTCATGTCTCGTGTCAAAAAGACTTCATATTTATTAAGTTTTAGACTCCTGAAACGGCCCGGTCGCTTCGATTAACGTCAGCCTTGTCAAGAAGGTGTTCGGCTCGTCAATCGGGTCATTTTTAAATCTTTTTAGTTTTTTTTTTTTGGGTGGGGGGGGCTTTATGGCTAGTAGCGGGGATGTACAGGTGCGCTTATATATGACCATCAGAACCTATCCATCTTGTCTTAGCAGATAGTTTCGTCCTAACGTGAGTGTCTGTGAATATCTTTGCAACTCAGGCACGTGATAATGCAAATTTGAATATCTGATTATATATGTATGGATATGTAACAATAACAAAGATTCTGTTTCGCAAAAAAAAAAGTCGGCCAGTTTATTTATTGAAAATAACACTTATAAGAGAGTAGTTTTTGTAAGGCACCAATAATCAGAGAACTTAAAACGACTACTTGGTTACTTATTTAAGCATAACATTTTACTTACAATTATGGCCATGTGATGAAAAGTTAGTGCATTATTTGAACAGATTATCCGTAAATAATCAACAGTGCCTTTGAATAGTCATCTGTAGCTTATATTTTTACTAAGACGCTTTCCATTTTCATAAGTAGCGAAGTAATCGTTCTAAGTAACGCTGTTAATCGAAATAATTGCTGGGTGATTTGTTGCGTATTTGTAATTGAAATATTCAATATCAAGAAATAGGGCATTAATAGTAACGAATAAAGTTAAATATTTATATTTATCTTCCTCTCATCGGTGTTTCACGAATATGGTATTCTTTTGTGAAGAGACTTAATCGTGAAATTTACAGAAATATTTTTTCTCAAAAAAATCTACTATTGAAAGATTAGATCTAAAAATGTGTAAAGGAGAGAAAAAGAAATAGCAAGATAATGGTCATCAGCAAGAGAACGCTGAAAAAGGTGAGAAAAATATGCATCGCCAAGGTCAAGTAGTAAAGAAAAACAAAGGACTAACTGTTGTAAGAAGACAGTGTATGATCGTCTGTAAGATGTACGTTTTTATACACGAACTACGAATTGAAGATGTTAAGATTAAGCAAATATAGAAATTTAACAACCAAGGAAATGTTTTAACAGACGATGGAAAATGTGACAAAAAATTCAAAAGTGCATTAGAATGGAGAAAAGTTCTTTCCAAAAGACATAAAGGTATTACGAAACAATGTATAAGGTATTACGAAACAATGTATAAGGTATTACGAAACAAAAAATAATAGATTAAAAACAAAGAAAACTCTGTTAGTATTCAAATTTTTGCTACTAAATGCTAAAAAATGTAATTTTCATTTTCATTTTTCAAAGCTCTGCTCAAATAACCTGCGCATATGACGATAAACGTTCTGATCGGGTAATTAGGGCTTTTGAGAAACATAGAATCATCTCTTAATATCACATCTTTCCTAGATTTACTCTGACCCGGGGTAGTAGCGACCGTTAAGGTCCCAGCTATGGGTTAAAAGTTAACTCCAAAACATAAAATAAACAGTATTTTATTTTATGATAAAAAGACCAACAATATATTTTTTCAACAAAATGGCAATGCAACATTAAAAAAATACATTTTTATAGTAAAATTACCAACAATACTTTTTTATGATCGATAAAACATACCTTAACTCTTAAACTATGAAATTACGTACAAAATATCTGTAGTTGAAAATATAAAATGATGCACAAAATATTTAGATTTGGCATTAAATAACACATGTTTACACATGTGCCCTAACCATGTAAATTTAAGCGTGGTACTCGATTGGCATCATGGTCCCACCATTTCACTGTTGAAATAGATGTAACTTTCACTTCTACTCGAACGGATTCTTTTCTCTCACTTCCCGCTTGTGGAAGTCCATTCCGTTTATTTGCTTCTCTCATAGCTACAATCTCCAAGACTTTTTTGAATGCAACGTCAATTGCTATCTTCTATTTTCTAGAATGCCGTTCATCGTTTATCTTTTCTTTAGTACGTCCTGTATCCATTCTTTGTTCACACTGTAATTTCTTGCGCACTAAGTGGCTCTCCCGCCTTGATTGGGCTGAAATGTTTAAAAAAATGTTTTTACCAGAATATTATTGTTTTTTCGAAGTGCCGCGAAATTTTACAAATTTTCGTATTTCAAAATTTTAAAGAAAATGGAAACGAAAACGATATTTACACTTAACTCTGAAACAGATTCTGATGTAAAATATTTCCAAGAAAATAAAGTCGTGGCTTCACGAGACATATTTAAAACATTTCTTGGAGTCGGATAGGCTTTCGCGAAAATCTCTTTTAACATATGAAAATGTTGACTGTCATTCAATCTACAAAAAAATACTTAAAGGTGACAGAACGAAGTGCGACTACCGTAGCTAACCGGATACCCGTGGTGTTGAATTGTTTGACCCAAGGTTAAACGCTCTACTCTTTTGAAACTGATTCTGTACATTTATTACAAGCCAGAAAAAAATGAATATATTAATATCAGTCGAACTTTATAGAGCATTTGATGAGGAAATAGGGCATTGAAAATGTGCTACTCACACGACAAATTGAGGATGATGGACAGAGGAAAACAACTCATAACCTATCTAGCGAGCTGGTGTACATAGATTGCAGAACGGGAGTTGGGAGAGATAAGAAAAAACAAAATTTATTAAGTGTGCTACAAAGAAGAGAGAACTGTGAAGAGCCAGGATGTGCGCTGTAGTGCAGTTGATATTGACTCGGAAAAATAAATCGAGGAGCCGAGTTTGAATTCCAGTTGAATTCGTTGCATTCACTTACGCGCAAATAACCTTAAGAGATTAGTCCATCTCTTCTCTCCACCTACGGATCAAATAACAATATAGATTGGGTTCTATAGCCTTGGTTGGCAACCATCTACCGCAGAAAGTAATGGCAACCTGCTGCGGAAAATCTTCTGTCCAGTCAGTCATGTCTCTTTCGAGACATGATCCTTGAGCGTGTATCCCATATGGCACTTAACTGACTGATCGCCAACGTCTTGAGGGTATACGGAACATAGAAGAGAAAGAATATGAGCACTTGTCAGTGATTAGCGGTTGTTTCCCAGCTCTAAACGAAGAACATTAACGATATTAATTAAAGATTAATCAGTTCGCGCCTTCTTTTCTCTTTCTGTGTCATTTTGACGCCCAGCATTGAAACATGGGATTTTTTTACACCTACCCCACTGCCTGTATCTAGAGATATTGACCCAATCAATGGCTGACTCTAATAATTCGTAATCAAGTGCTAGGCTCCTACAACTCTGTATTGACGAAGTGTTAAACCAGCACCTTTTGATATTGATCCACTGTTGGTCTAATTCAATTGCTTATCGATCAGTTTTAATTCGATTCGACCCCAATCCTTGTAGCGACAGATGGTTGCCATGTATTTCCTCCAAGATGCATGGACTGTATAATGTCTGAGATACAAGTCACCAAGGTTATAGCGAATAAAGTGCCACCTACTTCTAGCCGTAGGCTTCTGCCTAGAGTCGGGTGGCAGCAAAAAATGAATTCAATAAAGCAAACCATTCTTATTACATACAAGGACGGAACAAAGACCGATAACTCTGTCTCGCTAATTTCACACCTTCACAAATAATTCGTTTCTCATTTTCATTATTAAAAGCCCTCTCCTTCCTCCTTAAGCATTGTCTTTTCAAAACATTAACGATCATGACTCCCAACAGCTTTCTCTATAAGTTTTAATACCTTTAAACTATATAATCGTAATAGTTCTTTAACGTGATCACGGTTAGTTTTTCGTTAACTTCACCCCGGTTTTAAATTCGAATTTTTCTTCTCTTAGACGAGTCCCCAGTCAGAGATAATGAGCCTGGTTTGCCTTGGCGATCCAGATGTAATGCCGTTGTTAAGGCATCTCAGTTGTATACAACCGATATCTCAGATGAATAGTTGAAATTGCTTCGAGAGAACAAAGACAGAAGCTCTTAGCGACGACTGTTATTCTTCGAAATGTGTGAACTGACGTTGCAATATTGCATGCACAGTAATGTTCCAAATAACAGAAACAACATTACTTGAGGACTTCTTTCAAGAGTAAAAGTGTATAGCACATATAACCCGAAAAAAAAAATTAATGACATCAAAACGTTGATATTACACACTACTTAAAATAAAAGGTTAGGAAGAAAACTCCCTCGAAACACTGATAAATTCAATAACAACTGCTGAATTTGATAAACCTCAGTCGGTCAATTAAGTGTCATACGTGATACACGCTTGAGCGATGATGTCTCAAAAGACACATGACTGACTAGGCAGAAGATTTTCCAGCAGTATGTTGCAGTAGACTGGTTGCGAGTCAAGGCTATAGAACCGAATCTGTCCTGTTATTTGGCCCATAGCTGGAGGGAAAAGACGTTTCTTAAAGTTACAGTATTTACATTATTCGGACTATTGCCCTCATCTTTCTTGCCATTTGTACGACATTTCGACCGTTGTACGCTCCGGTCTTCTTCAGGTGCTAGGAATTTTGAACCGAACCCTTTATTACAACCACTGGGGTATATCATCTTCATTCTTGGCATAAAGCCTCGATTGGAAGTCATAAAAAAAGAGTTACTGGACATGAGGTTTATAAGTCCCAACAATTCAGTTGTTCAGTTGGAGGAATGGTAGACTTTAACGTCTATATCTACTGGGCCAACAGTGTGTCCTTAAGGACACATGGCCCAGTGGATATAGACGTTGGTTAGTTCCTAACTTAACTCTTAGAGGCGTGAGTGCAATACCAGGCGACAGCAGTGGTGAAGAAGTAACTTGCAAGGTTAGAGGGAGATAACCTATGACTTCCAATCGAGCTTTACGCCAGGAATGAGGATGATGTACCCCAGTGATTGTAATAAAGGGTTCGGTTCGAAATTCCTAGCAAATGTACAAAGGCCGAAACATCGTACAAATGGCAACAAAGATGAAGACAATAGTCCAAATAATGTAAGTACTGTAAATACGGCCTCATCTCAGAAATATAGACAAATACTTGTAATGTTGTAATGCCCTGACCAATAAAAGGGAAATAACCTCTGGTGTGACATATATATATATATATATATATAATCCTTCTGTCACGCGCGGTGGGGGTTGAATAGTTTTTTTCTTATGTCTTAATAAAGATACTCAACGTAGATATATCTATATATAGAATGCCGTCATTTTAAACGGCATATCGATATAAATATTTTGCCGCCATCAACAAAAAAAAAAAAAGAAAGAAAAGAAAAGAAATCGGACAAAAGGATACATTATACCACAATACTGCGGCCACCTCGAGCTGGTGTAATGGTTAGCAAGCTTGTCTCGCTAGAACCGTTACAATTGAGTAGTCAATACGATCCTCACCGAGTGTTTCATACTTTCTGCCTTTTGCCACATCTAAGCTACGCTAAAAAAAATCACCATGATACTGCTGGGTAAAAATTATGAGGCAAAAATATTTTAAATTTGCATTGTTTATTGAAAATTGCACTAAAACTACAGCACTGGATCACATATTACGTCATAATATGGTCAGTACTTAGATGGGTGACCGCTTGGGAAGCGTATAGTGACGGATGTGCATTGTGGTGCAGTGGATATCGACTCGGAAAGAGAAATCGGTGAGCCGAGTTCAAATTCGAGTTGAATACCCTGCATTCACTTAAGCACTCGTACCCTTGGGAAACGTATTAATCCGTCCCTTCCCTCCAGTTATGGGTTAAATAACAATGGTAGGACTTTTGGACCCTGCCCTTAAAAACAAATCCCAATGAATCTTCATATTAGAAAAGAAAAATATATTACTAGACACAAAACTTATATATAAAAAACCAACAATAAATTGTTGAAAGAAAAAAGTATTACCAGCAATAAAATAGTTTATTTGGCAATAAATGACCCGCGGAGGTTGATTTGCCTTAAAAACAAAAGAACCAACATCATAATATAGTCAACTCGTTCAGTACAATTTTCTTTTGAAGTAAATGAAGGTCTTATTTGATGGCCCAATGATTTAATAATAATATTCCTGTGCCTTGCATGTTGTCTATATACAGCTTGTAAAGTTTTAGTAAATTTTATAAGGCTGTGTTATAAGAATGTCATTTCCCTGATCATCGGAATGAAATTCCAATGCTCCAATTTTGAATTTAATATTTAAAAAAAAAAAAAAGACAGACAAGAAAAATAACGGTTTAGAGGAAGATAATTTGTGTCAGTATTTTTCATGTAAAAAAAAAAAAAAAAAACAACTTTCACATTGAGTGCACTAATACGGTTCTCAAATTGACCTGCCCTAATACACAGTAATCTTTTTCCAGACTTGATAGTGTTCGAAAGCGCCTATGTGGACGTGTGTGGAGTAAATTCTTTTTTAACCTTACCTCCTTCTTACAATCGAAACTTGGCAAGAGTTTCGTTATTCTATCACCGTTTCCATAGAAAATGTTCGGACGAGCTACATTCATTTATTCAAACAACTGTAACACTCACAGCTAAGACTTCCCTTCCACAGACCGCATATACAGAGACAAACCACCATAATTCCTTTCATATTCCCTTGATGAAATACAACTTCTTCCAACGAAACTCTTTTTAGAACCGACTCCCAAGAAAATGCTTTCCTCGACCACTACTAATTCTAACTTATCTTTTATAATCTAGTATTTAATATCTGAGATGAGTAATTGTCCATAACTTTCCCTAATATCCAAGAGGAGAACAATAGTTCGAAATAATGGTTGGCTGTTATATTTTCCACATTAACTACGCCTGTTGTCTCTTACCACTCACAAAACAATCACCATAAATAACCCCACTACCTTGTGTGGCTCTTGAGCCTTGTATAGAGGAAAAATTAATAAAAGAAAAAAGTTATAAATTTCAACCAACAGAAATGTTTCCTTTATGGAAGTTTTTATGCTCATTTTCCCGGAGTCATATTTTGCATTTTCGATGTGATGTCGCATTTCTGTGCCACACTTCTGTGGGCTGTTTTTTTTTTTTTTTAAATCATGTCACCCCAAGTAAGACATTCCACTGCCACTATAGCGCAAGGAGTTACACAGGGCGATAGACGAGTTAGGATGTACATAGGGGGAGAGTTGGAGAGAATGGGAGGGTTAGTGTGTTAGGAGGTGTCTATTGACCTTACATTTAAACTCCTGGAGGTTGTAGCCGTCGGGGAAGCAAGCATGCGGAAGAGAATTCCACAGGCGGGAAGTGCGAGAAAAGAAGCTGTTGGGGCAGAAAATGCGGTTACATTTCATCGGTTTCACTGTAAAAGGGTGGGACCTAGTTACCAAATCGATTCATCCCAAGCAAGTCAGTAATGCCACAAAATTCAATGGGGCTACTGGCAATGAAAGAGAATAATACTTTAGAACGTGACCTGAAATCTAATCCTAAACAGGAACCAAGGGATGAACCTCTACTCCTGTTCAAAAGACCGAAAATGATTACGAACCGGATGATAGGTGATAAGGACACTATTTACAATGTTCGGATTGTTGTCCTCATCTTTATGATCATATTCAATATGTTTCGGCCGTAGTACGCTCTGACCTTCCTCAGGTGATTATAATTTCAAAGCAAACTCTTTATTTCGTCCACCGTTGTAGATTGTTCTAGTTTCCCGTGCCATGCCTCTTCCTGATATCTCAGTTTCAGTTATTTTATTAACTTGACTGTTCAACTTTTTTGTTCAAATCTGCTATGGCCATGTATTGAACACATAACTCTGGATTACTTCAAAGAACGCTTTTATCCACTAAGCCATGTGTCATCTGAAGGAGACAGGAGCGTACAACAGCCGAAACGACGTGAACATGACAGAAAAGATCAAGAAACTGTTCGAAATGGTAAATAGATACAAACCTAATCGCAGAAATATAGATAGACGAGCAGTATAGCCCAGCGTTGCTCGGGTGTAATGAAAGCTTTAAAACTAATCCATGGTCCTGGAGCTCAGACTCTTTGAACATTGGCACGAAAGACTAAAAAGCAATAGTTGTTTCCAGTTAAAGCGAAACCGCAGACTGAAAGAAAAATGAATGGATGGAAGTCAAATTTTGATTTCCTGCTATCGATATCAAATCAGTTTTTTCGTCGTAAGCTGAATTTTGAAGGCTAAAAAAAGTCCTCTGAGTAAATGGTATCATGGATGAGATTAAGAACTACAATTATACATACTTAGAGCCAAACCCGAAACAAAAACTAAAATAAAAAGGCTGAAAAAATACAGACATACAGGCAGATAAACACACACAAACATCTTGCCTTTTATATATATATTATCGATTTTCTGCACTATTGTAAGAACTGCAACATCGAAACTTCTGAATATCATTTCTTATGTCTTTGTCTATGAGTGTATCTAATTTGATTAAAATCGGACCACTCCTTCTATAACCCTATGTTTTTGATTATCGATATTTATCAGGTGTACCTCGACACAAAACCTAGCTAAGTACACTCGCAGACGCTTATAGTACAACTGTGTAAATTTTCAAGAAAATCGGTTCAGCCATTTCGGAGTCTATAGGTAACGGACAGACACACACAGACAAAGTTCCATTTATCAATAAGTTTAGATGAGGACATTAGTTCAACAGTAACCATGTAAATAATGATAGCTCATTATCCCAGAAATTCAGTCATTTCTTTCTTCTGCCGGATGCTGGTGACTAGTTTGCTGAAAGGGATGCAATGCCTGTTCGTGTGGAGAAAGTGTTTGTCAGGGAAAGCCGTTTATGTATGTAACTTGAATCTTCATGTTATATTCATTTCACCGATTAATACAGATGTTGATGTATGAGTCTTTTATTCACTCAGACATTTGCACGCTTGGAAAATCTTGACACCCGATCGTTAAGCAGAGCAAGTATTCTTTCCGGGTATTTATATCTCAAACCTGTCACAATTTTTCAATTAAGATGTGTGTCACATTACAAGATGAAATCGTCGTGGGATTTGATCAGTGGGTGATCAAATTAAGACTTAGAGAAATATAAATAAAGTAAAAATTATGACTAAGAGTAATATAAAGGACCGCAGAAAGCAATGGCAACCTACTGCGGGATAATCTTCTGCCCAGTCAGTCATGTCTCTTTCGAGACATGATCGCCCAAGCGTGTATCACGTATGGCACTTAACTGACTGAATATAAAGGAAGTAAATATTAAGATTGAAAGTATGATAAAACAAGTAAATATCTAAACTTATTTATAAATGGAACTTTGTCTCTATGTGTGTGTGTCCGTTACCGATAGACTCCGAAACGGCTGAACCGATTTTCTTGAAAATTTACACAGTTGTACTATAAGCGTTTGTGAGTGTTCTTAGCCAGGTTTTGTGTCGAGGTACCTCCGATAAATATCGAAAATCGAAAAAAAATCGGGTTATAGAATGAGTGGTCCGATTTTAATCAAATTTGATTCACTCATAGACAAAGACGTAAGAAAAGATATTCAAAAGTTTCAAGGTTGCAGTTCTTACCATAATGCAGAAAATTGATTATATATATATAAAAGGCAAGATGTGTGTGTGTGAGTGTGTGTGTGTGTTTATTTGCCTGTATGTCTGTATTTTTTCAGCCCTTTAATTTTAGTTTTTGCTTCGGGTTTGGCTCTAAGTAGGTATAATTGTAGTTCTTAGTCTCAGCCATGATACCATTTACTCAGAGGACTTTTTTTAGCCGTCAAAATTCAGTTTACGACGAAAAAACTTATTTGATATCGATACCAGGAAATCAAAATTTGACTTACATCCATTCATTTTTCTTTCAGTCTAAGGTTTCGCTTTAACTAGAAACAACTATTTCTTTTTAGTCTTTCGTGTCAACGTCCAAAGTGTCTGAGCTCCAGGACCATGAATTAGTTTTAAAGCTTTCATTACACCCGAGCAACGCTGGGCTATACTGCTAGTTTATTTATATATGAAGTCTTTTTCTCTGTGCTGGAAACGAAGAGAGTGGTTACCAACAATGTAGGCTGACAAGACAAGACAAGACATACACTTCTGATCTTGTGCGGCGTTATTTGTATTTTATCAAGTCCCTCACGTGACGAATTTCTTCACTATCGAGCGAGTATCAAACTGTAGTATCTGTCATTATCTCTGATGCTAATAGTAACAATAGACATTTTCTTATAAGGACATATTCATTATTCATTGACCAAGCAGCCAGTGCAAGTAGTCACGCTTTTCTTTATTCACGGACTGGGATCAAAGTGTAGTATATGTTCTTTTCATCTTTCATGGTAAAAGTAATAATAGCTGTTTCCTTACAAGGAAAAAATCAAAATTTAATAACCAAGTAGCCACTGCTAATTTCTCTTAAAACACTTTTTTTCAGGAAAATAGATTTAAACAGATTTAACCGAGTTCAAATTCTAGTTGAATTCCTAGAATTCATTTACGCGCAAATAACCTTAAAAATGTATTGTAATATTTGGTGTTGGAGTCAATCGATGCTTGCTAAACATCGACTACCATCATTGTGGGTCACAGGATGGATGATGATTAATGAGATATATATATATATATATAAACGGTTTTATTATAATAAAGTGGATGTGTGCATATATATATATATATATATACGGTTTTATTATAATAGAGAGGATGTGTGTGTGTGTGTATATATATATATATATATGAACGGTTTTATTATAATAGAGAGGATGTGTGTGTGTGTGTATATATATATACTAGCAGTATAACCTGG
The DNA here is from genome assembly GCA_037127315.1 of Ascarosepion bandense. Taxonomy (NCBI): domain Eukaryota; kingdom Metazoa; phylum Mollusca; class Cephalopoda; order Sepiida; family Sepiidae; genus Ascarosepion; species Ascarosepion bandense. Next base: position 4,065,099 of record JBBBDQ010000201.1, on the reverse strand, counting down.
CGTTGTTCGGGTGTAATGAAAGCTTTAAAACTAATTCATGGTCCTGGAGCTCAGACTCTTTGGGAGTTGGCACGAAAGACTAAAAAGCAATAGTTGTTTCCAGTTAAAGCGAAATCGTAGACTGAAAGACAAATGAATGGATGTAATTCAAATTTTGATTTCTTGGTATCGATATCAAATAAGTTTTTTCGTCGTAAACTGAATTTTGAAGGCTAAATATGTCCTCTGAGTAAATGGTATCATGGATGAGATTAAGAACTACAATTATACCTAATTAGAGCCAAAACGGAAGCAAAAACTAAAATTAAAGGGCTGAAAAACATAGAGAAATACAGGCAGATAAACAGACACACACACACAAACATCTTGCCGTTTATATATATATATATATATATATATATATATATATATATATCGATTTTCTGCACTATTGTAAGAACTGCAACCTTGAACCTTCTGAATATCGTTTCTTATGACTTTGTCTATGAGTGTATCACATTTGATTAAAATCGGACCACTCCTTCTATAACCCGATTTTTTCGATTATCGATTTTCGATATTTATCGGGGGTACCTCGACACAAAACCTAGCTAAGAACACTCGCAGACATTTATAATACAACTGTGTAAATTTTCAAGTAAATTGGTTCATCCGTTTCGGAGTCTATAGGTAGCGGACACAGACAAACTTCCATTTATAAATAAGTTTAGATTAGATATTCTTCACTTCTCGACGACATCATCAAAAGATAAAATAATAAGCCACTATTAAAGAGCGAACATGTGGCAAGAGGCTTAATAACTGTGAGCAGAAAGAATGAACTGAACCGACGATTTCATTGAGTAGCCATTTTTGTAATCTTTTATCATTTTTTATGCAATTTTTACTTATTGAATACAGTAAATAAACATGAGAGCCAGTGTATGTGGCCTATGAAATTCTGGCACTGGTATATTATGTGAACTACCTTAAAAAGTGTATTATAAGGATGTAAAATACTATCTGATAACAGTTAGAGATATTATATAGTTTCAATAATTAGCCGAATACTTACATCTATAAATGTTCTTTTACTCAGATAAAACACATTCAAACCGGGTATGTCACACACTATACCGGCACCAAAGATTGCATTTTTGTACGTGGTTTTGATTCTAGTTAGATTGAATGTAAAATATATTCAATCTAAAACAACAAATATTAACTTTATTTGGATTTTATTTTTGAAATAATAAAATTTTTAAGTCTTAAAAAAAGAACGAAACAAACTAGGTGTTTCTGTACATTTTTTCAGACGCTCTTTAAAACTAAATTCTCAACAATTACTGAAAAATAATAATTTAATCCTAGGTATCAAACTCCATCTTTTACACTGAGGACAATGTTGACTTTCTAAAAAGACGACAAACCTGCCCTACTGTGTATCTCCATCCCAGATAAGGCAGCTGTACTCCAGTTTCGTTCTGATCTGGCTTTTTTAAAATTGTATGAAAATAGATTATCCTTGCATTACTTCTGAATTGCACTGTTAGAGCTCTTTCTAAGATGAGTCAGTTTACTTCAAAACCTTTTAGGCTTACGGCCATATCACGTTGAATACACCGGTTCTTGCTCGATCACCGAAGTTAAGCAACGTTAAGCCTGGTCAGTACTTAGATGGATGACCTCTTGGGAATACCAGGTGCTGTAAACGTTTAGTGACGGATATGCGTTGTGGTTCAGTGGATGGATATCGGCTCAGAAAGTGAATTCCAGTTGAATACCCTGCATTCGCTTAAGCACTGGTACCCTTGGGAAAGGTATTAATCCGTCCCTTCCCTCCAGTTATGGGTTAAATAACAATGGTAGGACTTTTGGACCCTGCCCTTAAAAACAAATCCCAATGAATCTTCATACTCAAAAAGAAAAATGTATTACTAGACACAAAACTTGTATAAAACAACAATAAATTGTTGAAAGAAAAAAAGATATTACCAGCAATAAATAAATAAAATTTACTTGGCAATAAATGACCCGCCGAGGTTGATTTGCCATAAAAACAAAACAACCAATCAAAACCTTTTGTTTTGGTAATGTGGGAGGTTTTAAAAGCTTGATTTTCTTATCATTTTCTCGTCCAGTTATCTGCTACGCATTTGTCGTTGAAAGCGATGTCATTTTTGTTATTTGGTAAATTTCTTTGTGATTTTATTGCAACTATCTATCGCGTCTGATGATGGGTCTTGAAGATTTATGTTTGTTTGAAGCTATCTTTTAACCATTGATCTCAGAAAACAGTTGTCTACAAATGGTGGTTTAAACATTTTTCATTGAATAGGACGCCACGCATGACATCCATATAAAAGTCTAGATAGTTTTCAGAAACTGAATAAGGAACTAATTGGTTAAAGAAAAGAGAGTTTCATGTAATATTAGCTCTAAAGTGAATGAAAGACAATTTTATCACGATAAAACTTTTAAAATCTTTAGATTAAAGCAATATGGTTCTCCTTACAAATGTTGACATTCCCCTGAAAGAAGTTAGAAATAGAAAACTTTTAGGCGTTTGGTTGGTTTGTTTAACGGCATATCAACTCCTTATGGGTCATTTAATGCTGAAATTTTATTTCTGGCGTGCTTTATTTTCTTTTGTTTTTCCACTAATGTATTGCTGGTGATTTTTATAATGTATTTTTACATATTTGTTTTTTTATACCAGTTTTTGGGGTTCCCTATTTTCCCATAGCTGTGACCGTGACAAGTGTTACCACTCTGTGTCAAGGTGGACCTGGGATCAACGGCAAATAAGATAGTTCCACACTCTTCAGATCAGAAGTATTGCTGCTGGATGTAGTTTATCATCAAACTCAGGATGATTTAGAATAGCAACTAACCCACAGCTGAAGGGAGAATCGACGGATTAATACCTCTCCCAAGGGTATTTGTGCGTAAATGAATGCAAGGGATTCAAATGAAATTAGAACTCGGCTCTCCGATTTCTCGTTTCGAGCCGATATCGACTGCACCACAGCGTACAGCCATCCAATTTCAGTAAACAAATAAAACTACATGCCGTAGAGTTTCTGCTTTAGGCAGAATATTTTTGTAGTTACTTAAGAAGTATTCAGAAAGCTACTGGGCTAATCCTGAAAATTCGACCTGTCACCCCCCCCCCATTAAAAAAAAAGGATTTTGTTTGGTGTTCAAACACTGCACGGTACTAATGGAAGCCTGAATAATATTTTGTCATTCCAGACCCTCCAGACTCACTCTCTTGACTTTAGGCGAGAAGTAAAGAGTATAAAACAAGCCTTTTTTAATGAAAAGGCGTCACAATTTAATCTCGTGATTTCTTCTATTTTCCGTGTCCCTTCCGGGCGTAGGCGATCATGGCTCTCCACAACTTCCTACTCTTTAGAGCTCTTAGGTGTGTTTGACCTTTGGCTATCTCCTAATCTCTCTTTTGCCACGCATTTACACAAACTTGTCAGGTCGGTTACTTGCTTATTTCCTCTTTCCCTTTCAATATGTCTTGTGAGTGTCAACTTCTCTAAGTACTCTTTCCTCATTATGCGCCAGATGATGTCCATCTGTTTCTTCCTGATTCTCAGTATAAGAATCCTTTTTATTTCTATTAACCCTAAAACTTCGTCACATGTTCAGTCCATAGTATCCTCAGCATTCTTGAGGTAGAACCATATTTTGATAACTTAATACGTCTCTATGAAAGTTCCACATTAACATTAGGAGTATATTAGCTTTTACGTTTCGTGTTTTGTCTTGTTGGTTGGAAGAAGCCCTGAAGCACTTTTTACTCACTGGGGCTTTCTTTTCTGTTTTTCCTTTTTTTTTTATCCCATGTCGATTGGGATTCAAAATCGATTAAATGGTTTATTGTAACTTGGTTTAAATTTATTTCTTAACAAGTAACGAGGATATGTCATTTTCCCCCCATAATTCTGGTTAAAATGCTGCAAATTAAGTTTCATGATAACAAGATTTCGAATCAAAGAGGAAACCTCGTGAACTTGCCCTATCGATGACTGAACCAAGTAATTATTTTATTTATCGGTACACTTTCAGGTGTCCTTACTCTTGTCGACAGCCTTGATCAAATTTGTTTAATCTGACGCCAAGCCATAAGAATGAATCAGTCGTGAGGCTCGAACTCAGGCCAACAGCTCAAAAACGACTAGGCTCACTTGAGAACTCACTTTAGAATAGTGACTAAGGCCATTTATAATCTGACCAACCTAAAAAAATATAAGTAAAAGACTTATAGCAGGATGAGTTTCCATACTTCTGTAGGTACGACGTTAGTCATTTTGTTCTCGCTTGAATTCCTGCAGACCAATATATTCAAGCAAGGTATCAGATTTTCGAATCAGTAATTCTATCCGAATTCGTAAGATATTTATTTTTAATGTTTCTCTTTATTTTTTTTTTCTGATTTCCAAAGTCAGATAATCGATAACTTTTTGTTTATTTTTAGCAACAAATAAAAAAAAAAAAGGTCAGCAATTTTTTTTTCTTTTGATTTGTTTATTTTCTTTATTTTTGATATTTACACGTCTGTTCCTTTTTTTTCTTTTGGTTCGGTTTTATTCACTTTTAGTCTGTCTCTTTATTCACTCTCTTGTCCCTGTCTCTATATCTCTATTCTCTCTCTCTCTCTCTCTCTCGATTTTATCGCTATATTCTCTCTCCTATCTCTTTTGTCCCTTTCTCTATCTCTCTCTTTTCTCCCTCTCATATCTCTTTTGTCCCTTTCTCCGTCTGTTTCTGTTTGCCTTTTCCTCTCCTCTCAAAAACACACACACACACACTTAGCTATATATATATATATATATATATATATATATATAGCTTTCATTGAGTCTATATTTCCGAATTTTTCCATGTAATATTCTTAAAAATTCTTCAATCTGTTTTCCCTCTTTCGCTTACCTCTTTTTTTATTATTTCATTTCCGTTTTTTATATCACCTCTTTGCCTTCAAGATTCGTTCATTTTTATTCCCTCTTTATTCAATCTGTTTTCTTTCTACCTCATTTCTTTATCAAACACCTTCTTCTTGAATGAGTTGCCTTCTCTCTACTCTTCTTTGTCATTTACTCTCATTCATCTTCTATTTCCGTCTCTTCTTTCCAAGAGTTGATGTGCAACTTTTCTGCTTAACATACCTTCATTACTTTCGATATATCTGCCATTTTAGGGGATAAATTTCAAACAAGGAACTATCCGTCTTTCGTGTTGTAAAAACGTCTTCAGCTGTAAAAAAAAGTGTCAGGGCATATAAATAATCGAGAATTAGACAGGCAAATATACAAACAGGAATAAAAATTATTTTTTAAAGTTTTTACAAGAGGCCAAAACATTTGTAAAAGTTCATTCGCAGAAATTATTTGCTGCAATGTTTGCCATATTGGGAAACTGAGACTTTACAAAAAAAAAATGATAAAAAGTTGTGTACATACACTATTTTGTTTCTTTACTCCCAACCTCACCCCCAACGATGACTTTCAGAAAATGCCAAGTTTTTGGTGGTTTTCTGAAGAGATTTTTTTAAAAGTTTTGTTAATATATTTAGACACCGAACTTTTTTTTTTTTTCATTTATCTGGGTTTTTTTTATAGTCCGTTTGCCATTTCGATAAATAAATTGAGATAACAAAACGAAAGACATTGGTAAAAGGATAGAGATGAAGGTAAAATAAACGCATAGACAAGAAATATTTAAAAGCAAAAGGAGAGTAATAGACGCCATTTTTTGTGAGTGGGTGTTATAAAAACACACCTCAACAAGAAATAACATTTATTTTTCTGAATTATTTCTGCATATTCCTATCAAATAAGCACTATATATCCCTAAAACATTTTTTTCTTTTTTTAGCATTGCTAAATTTTGAATGCAACGTTGGGGGGTGTCATTATTTACGTGGTTTTAACTTTGTTTTATTGTCATATTCACGACATTTTGGCCGTTGTACGGTGACTGGAATTTTGTAACGAAACCTTTACATTATTAGACAACAGTCCAACAATAAAAAATAACTCATCTGAGAAATACAGACACATATTGAGAGGTTTCAGTTTGCTATAAATAAATTAAATGTAAATCGAACCACCCCCTCTACACAAGCAAATATACAGGGTGTCTATAACGTCCTTGCGCACTTTAAAAAAACATGTAACTTTATTTGTGATAGAAATAATCTGTAAAAATGTTATAAATTTTAATGTACCTAGTTTTGAGTAGAGTTATTGAATAATTCTTTACCACAAAATTTGCAACAATTTTTAGGTAAGTAAAAAAAAAAAAAGTTGAACTGCAAAATCGTATTACCCTTCGTATTGCTAATGATGGAAGACATGTGGAAACTTAAATAAAATTTCAATAAAAACTTCAAAAAATATAGATTTACTTATTTCTAATCTATTTTACAAATTATTTCTATCACAAATACAAGTACTTATAAATTTTTTAAAGTGCACACAAACTTTTATGGACACCCTGTGTGTGTGTGAGATATATATATATAAATTTTAAATATAAGAGACAATGAATGTCTATTATGTTTAATCATGAGCCGGTCTGAACATCGTATTTTGGCTTTAATTTCAGGTAAAAATAAAGACAAAAATTCTCCAACATTTGGATAATTTTTTATTAAGTTGGTTCTAAGCTTTGGGCTCACATGAGCAATCTTTAGAGAGATTACAAGCACGTTAACATAAAAAACATCTACCATCAGCGACGATTTTATCTTGTGTTGACATGAAATTTTGCTTAGCAACAATAACAATTATTCTGAAGATGGCTCATGTGAGCCGAAAGCTTAGAACTAACTTAATAAAAAAAAATTTTAAATTACTATTCCTAGACGGAAGACATTTATGCGGATTTTTTTTCTTCTTATTTTTAATGTTTTTATTTTCTTTTTCTTTCCAGGACTCAGTGGTCTGGTTGACTCCATGACAAAGTCTGCCAGCTTGGGTGGTCAGCAAGTCCTCAACTGCCACGTCCTCTTTCCGGGTGGTCAGACCAAGCCTCATGTGGTCCAGTGGAATAAAGCGGGCTTAGAACAGCCCGTTTACATGCGTTACCACAACTATCCACCCCAGATCAACCCAAGATTTAAAGGCCGGCTCAAGATTATCCGAGGCACATCTTTAGAGATCAGTCACATCCGGACGCAGGACGAAGGCTGGTATGAATGTAAAGTCACTTATTTGGATCGAGAGAGAGACAACGGAAATGGTACATGGGTATACCTAAACGTTAACAGTAAGTACACGTTTGGTTTTTGATCTGCTTCGATTAACATGAAAAATGATACCTGATCCTTTAATTTTTGAAGTAACTCCGAAACATTTCTTGTAAACAACCAATATGAAAACGACATAGGCCAAGTATTAATTTTGATCATTTTAATTTCCTCTCCACTCTGTTTTTAATTGTATATTTAATTTCCTAAACTAATGGTAGGGAAAACCAGTTGTTGAAAACCCGTTCCAAGCCGCCATTATACCTCTACTTGTTAATGCAGCAAGACACTCAATTCAACCCAATGTTTCCACCGGATAATGTATGAAAATGTCAAAATAAATATGATTGTAA